>JAQZBX010004108.1:0-61933 GCA_029593785.1 Cabassous unicinctus
AAAAAATCACATCCATCCTATATTTGATGGCAATACACTGAATGCATTACAATATTCAGAATGGAATAAAATACAATTTAAATAATTGTACTTATCCAAAAATCACCCTTCTAAATAAACTATATATATATACACACACATATATATATAATTACCATTTAATATAAAGTCTCTAAAATACCTGAATTCTTTTCATCACTGGTAAAAGAGAGGCAAAAGCCCATCTGCTATAAAGTGTGTGCACATGGGTCATTTCTTGATCTTTAATTACAATACAAAGTGATCATATAATTCTCTACTGTATGTTAAAATAAATGTCAAAGGAGATGCATCATATATGAATAGAGAAGTAAGTAACAGGCCATACAGTAATTTCATAATAATATCAAATAATTTGCTTTCTTTGGGGTGGGGACTGAAAAAGAAAGAAGCTACCACTTAAAGACTGGCAATGAAAGGGTTAACAGGCATATGCTGTATAATTAGGAGATGCATTAATGATTATGAATAGTAAATGATTTGGTGCAAAGAAAAAAATTTTAGTCAAAGGGACACGTACCTATCTTACATGTTTATTAGCAACTGTATATAACTAGAGAATTCTGCTATTAAGAATCTTGCATTATTGGTGTAAATACTTCCAAGGGTACATCAAATTGTAATCTTTCATACGACAGCCATCAAACCAGGCTGGAGATTTTGACAAACATTAAACACAGTAAGGAGGCAATTATGTATGCATGATTTAATCTGCAACTAATTAATATGCAAATTTATTCATATGTTAGTTACTAAATTAAAAATGCAAAGAAGCCCTTATGGTGATTCTCGAAATTTTGCACAAACAGAACATTTAAAATGTAAGAAAAATGAAGTTTTTAAGAAACCTATAGCACACTTTTAGTGTCTCCAGAACCTGTTGCATTAAGAAGACTCAAAAATATGTGTTTAAATACTAGATAATGATTTAAAAGGTGTGCTAATTTTATGTGAGAATGTGGGAACAGAAAGGTTAATCAGAATTCTCTCGAACTCTTAAGAGATACACTCTAATTACCAGACAAATGGTATTCTATTTCTAAGCCTTCTTCCCTGCTTTTGGGGTTGTCAGAAGTTGGTCATCTTACTGATATCTTGCACAAATGGTTAGGAGTTTTGCGGGAAAGAAATAGTATTTGAAAGCAACCAGCTATGCTGTAAATTCCAGGGCAACTTTGAGACCATTTGGTGTTCACTAAACATACAATTCCCTCCTCAAGATGGCAACTCGCTCTTTTTCGCCTTTGGGGAACACAGCTCTTTGCAAACAGAGAAATGAGAGGAAAATCTTGAGGGAGGCTAGAAATTCTCCCCAACTCTCTTCCAAATGAATCTTCAAAGAAAATACTGCCACTAACCAAAGTGCAACAACAACCAAAAGAAGCAGAAGGTAATTTCATCTGAATTCAATCTGGCCTTTTTTTAGCCCTGTATTTTCCAGAGAGTCCAAAACTGATATGACTATTTTATGCAAGATGAGGGGTGCAGAGTAATGATCATGTAAAAATATCTTTGGGTGTCTGTATACACGTGAATTTCCATTTAAATGCACTCTTTTATCCTTTGGCACTGCCTTCTGCAAGAATCCGATTTCCCTGTGACTTCCTAGTGCTCAGCATCAACATTTTGTGGGGGTCACCTCTCAACTGATTACCTTTTTCATCAGAAGCCTGACGGCCATGTATACAGCTTCTGGAGCTGGCACTTGGAACAGCTGTAGTGGCCTCAAGAAATCAACACAAGTCAAGTGTATGAGGAAGCACAATAATAGCGTCTACGGCTTTTCCCAGGGCACTGAACTCTCACCCACGTTTTAAAAAAATCGCCATCAGTCTGCCAAGTGACACACAAAAAGGAAGTTCACCATTGGCTGTTATTGCATTCACAGTCTGACTCTGATTTCCCAGCTTCCCTTAGCCCATTCTGATGCCAAGCGGACTACAGCTTGCCCATTTCATTCTGACCGCGGCAGCCAAAAAAAGCACTGTCCCACCGAGCAACGACAAGCAGTCTGTTTTGATATTAGTACCTCAGTCTGCGATATAAGAGAGTCAGGTGTCCCCAAACTACGTGCCCTCCCCTGAGGGATGCTGTCCCGGCCGCAAGTCCTTAGCTTTGACAGCGCAAGGGAAGCAGGGCTCAGCCAGAGATGGCGAGGACTCCCTCTTCTTCTGGAGAAAGGTATTCATGCCTTCCAATTCGACAGTCGAGTCTAACTGGAAATATTAACTCATATTCTATTCAATCCCTGCCAGCCAGCATACATGTTTGCAAACTGAATTATATAAGAAAAAGAGTCTTTTTTTATATATAATTAAATTCCAGTAAATGTTAGTAAGTAAACATCAGATTTTCTTATTCGTCTTTTGGGAGAGATTGGGGAATATCTGAGGTTAAGAATGGATCTTTGTCCTTGATTCTCAGAGAGGGAAGAAGTCAGTAGTGGGAGCTTGCCCTCACCCCACCCTCACCCCCCAAAGCACATTCGGATTTCTCTGCTAAATGCACAGAGTCAGACTCCAGCCTGGTTTAACCCCTGACTCTGAGTCTTGTAAGGTTCTCTCTAGCATTAATAGAAATGCTTTTAGGATTCCGATGAGGCTACATCAGGCCAGGAGCTGCATTTCTGGGTAGTTCAGGAATCTGAGGGTAACTGAGGCATCTTTAATTTTAACAGGTGACTCAATTTTTGTTTTGACCAGAACTGAACATAAAGCCCTTAAAAGCTTAAATGTACACATTTATGCATTCATTACACAGTGTTAAATCTAATTTGTTCTTTTTACTGTCACAGGAAGCACATGTTTAAAGCAATCTGTTTCCTCATGTGAATGCTTTCCTGTCTGTTTAAAAAAAATTGCGACACACTTTACCCTGAGTAACCAAGAGGTGATCATAAATATCCCTAAATAGCATTAAACAGATATGAAAGACATTAACACTTTCAGAATGCCAAAGTAGTATTAAAAAAAATTCTAACAGATGCTCCTAGGTCAAAAAGTGAAATGTGTGTTTCCTGAAAAAACACTCTCATCAGAATCATAAATGAACTGTGAGTGGAGAAATGAGGTGTTGCTGAATAAACGAGAGGATCCTTTTGGTGAGGAACACAGGCAATTTATTGCCAAAGTGTACTTGCCGTAAAAAGAACCAAATTGAAATGGAAGTTTGATGAAAACCAATATCCTTTGTAATCCACAAGGTGGCAATGACTCCAAATGAGGGGTGTCCACACTGGCCCTATCGGCCTTCCGGAGTGAGACTGGCTGGCTGTGACGTGCAGCCTCGCTGCTGGCTCAGGGGCACCAGGGAGAGGATTCGGACTCATGGGCCAAAGGGACCTTTCCCGAGGAATCCAACTCGGTGCCTGGATTTGTACCAAATTTATTGGCTGGGACAAGACATTCGTTGTGCATTGTAAAGGCTATGCTCTTTTTCTTGTGGCAGATTTTTTTTTTTTTCTTTAAATACAAGAGTTAAGTAACCAGCTTTTATAAAAATTTAAGTTTCTTACGGCTGACAAGCAAAAAAGACTTTGTTTCTTTCATGAATTCAGCAATGATATTAAGAAAAGACACATTACAATGAGGCAAAGGCTAGAAGCCAGCAATTCTTTGACTTTATCTTAAAACATCTGTACTATTACTCCTATTTAATATTTGAAATGTACCTCAACTGTCCTCAACACACTGAACTATTTTACAATGTAAGAGAAACAAGCTTCCACACAGCCGCCTGGTCAGCACGTCTTCATCTTGCAAGCTGAGTTAAAACCCCAGGCCTGTCCACACTTTTCCTGCGGAATCAAAGCCTGCTCTACAAAGGTAAATCTGTGCATCACTCAGAAGGACCCGCTTCTGGCTAGTTATGGAATAACACTGATACAATTGGAAAGAAAAAGCATGTATCGCCTTATCACTTAGAGGCAGGGCTGATTTAGGCATAAACAAACTCTTGGCAGAGGGAATCACATTATGAGGAGCTCTGTACATCTTGGCCTGATGTCCCATTTCAAAAGAGAAAAGATGGAGTGGATACTTCCCACGCAAACTTTGCACAGCGATAAGTCTAATGATTATAAAGGCTGACTAGGTTTTTTTGGCCTGATAGGGATGGTACTGTAAGGATGAAGAGATACAGAAAGCACCTGCCATATTTCCTAATTCCAGATAAAGAAGTGCCCTCCATTAGGTAGAATTCTTCCTCCTGCAGTTTAGACCCTGGTTTTATTTTCTGCTCTCCTGTTAATGAATCAAGGCTGCATGTCAGATTTTTCTCAAATGCCATGAGAAAAGCAGTTACCTCTTTGCTGATAATTAGCATTATTGGTGTGGTTGCTGCTGTTATTAGATGTTACCATTTCTTCCATATTTACTGTATGAGATGACTATGCTCAGCACATCATAGTCTGCCATTTGTTCATCCCAAGATCCTTAAGAGGCACATATATTTTCTCCATTTTTCAGGAAAGAATTTGCAGATATTACACCAGATCACGTAGCTGGTAAGTGGCACGGATTCCACACTCTTTGGCACTAGATCTCACTGCATGAGAGAAAGGCTGTCCTTTCTAACTGATCTGCTTGGGGCAGGAGCTGCGTGTTATAAACATTGCACTATCGAGCGATAGCTTGGGTCATTCTAGAGTGAAACACAACTTTGGAATATTTGATATAGTCCAGATAGTCAAATTCTTGCCAAGTTAACAACAACCATGCTGTGGAGTGCCCTCTGGTCCAGAAAGTGTTCCAAAGCTGAGGGCAGCCTAGATCGTGGGTAAGGGCACAGAATCTGCCGAGACGGACTGCCCGGGTCTCAATCCCAGCTCTGCCACTTTGAACTGTGTGACCTTAGGCAGGTTTCTTCACCCCTCTGTGTCTCTGTTTCTTTATCTGTGACTAACCAGTAGTACCTATCTCATAGATTTTTGTGGGAGTAAATGGTTTAATATATGCAAAGTGCAGGCCTGGCACAAAACGGTGCCCGGCACAGGATCAGCGCGACCCTACTCGTTTAGATTATGCCGACGTCATTTCATTCAGGTGGAGCATGCAGTATTTACACCTATTTCGTAGACGTTGGAACAGGTTTGTGACCTTACCAAGGTCACTGGGTGAGCAAGTAGAGGAAACGCTAAAGAGCTATTTCCACCCTACTACACAACATTTACCACTACACTCATTCATTGGAAATATATTTGAAAGAAATATGTATAAGGCAGTGAGTTTAGCTTCTGTGGGACAAAAGGAGGTAGGCGTAACATTGCCTTTATCCTATTTAAGATGGTTACAACTGAGTAAGGGGACAAAGCAGCTCTAGAACGAGCTTAAAGGAGAAGTCCATGTGTTACATGATGCATCTTTATTATATTTTTTTGAATGTACAATGTTCTTCGAAGGTAGACTTATGCTATTTTAAATGCTAAGGCGCTTTCTCTCGAATTGGGATGCCAGTGATACAATATTGAGGATTTCCTTCAACATGAAAAAATTTAGTTATGAAGCTTTACAATTTAAATAAAGGGTACATTTACTGTATCTAAGGGAAAGAAATAGTCAATATTACATGGTGTTTCTAGTTTCTAGTTTAGTGGAAAGACACGTTTTGAATGAATACAAGTGAAGAAAGGAATGAATGAATGAAAACTTCTAAAAATGCCTTTTTTTTTTTTTTGCCTCATCCCATCTGGGTGCTCCCAGTTTGTTATCATAGGGCTTCATTTAATAACTAGATTATTGATGCCATTTAATATAGGGAAAACAAAACAGCATTTGTTTGTAAAATAATTACCTTTAAGGGTTTGATTTTATAATCTAACTATATCTGACCATAATAAATATGCTTCGTTCTGTTTTCTTTTGCCCAGCCCAATCAATTAAGCCACAGATTCTAAGTGCCAACATCTTGTGTACATCTAAAAATAAAATTCATATAAAGGCACTAAATTCACAAGGTTTTGGCAGTAAAATTTCACTTATGAAGCATATGCCTTAATATTAAATGGCAGAAGCCGTACCTTTTTATTACATAAGAAATACTTTCAGTAGTACAATAGCTACGAAAAGAGGTTTATTTTTTATTTAACTTAATGGTTTAAAAATTAAACTCATTCAACAAGGCTTAACCAGCAGGTCATGAGCATCTTGTAAAAAATCTTAGTTTCAAGTTATGAGAAATGAGTTGAGTTACTGCTACATCCTTAGGCACATTTTTATCTCATCTTTTAAATTCTTAAGTTATTAAACTCTCTTAAAATAAAGCCCGTTTTTATACTCCACTTATTATTGAATTATTTTGTACTTCAACTTCATTCCATAATGAGCAAGCCAGAAAATATTATTGTGCCCTGTGATAATGCACCTGAGCACCTGGGAAACAAGTGAATTCCCCAAACAGGGTTACTTGAAAACATTAACGCTAAGAATCAGCCACCTACTTGAAGCTGCTTTCTCATATCAGCTAATGATATAATGATATACTGTGCCAATCGGTAGAATGAAAGCTATTACAATATTATTATAAGTATAATCCAGGAGGCATATTTGGAATGATATGGGCGGGGGTGGGAGGGAGGTTGCTGTAGACAGTTAGGTACTCTTTCTCGGATAATACCAAAATAATGGTTCCAAAATAGCATTTATCTACAATTCCTAAATGGTAACAGCAAGTGGTAAGAGTGACAGTTTTTGTAGGTGTGTGAGGGATGACACCGGTTTTAATGATTGAATGTAGTTTGAGGGTCATTTTTTTTTTGGGGGGGGGTCTTTCTCATATGCGTCCATCTGTCACAAAGAAAATGCCCTTTACTCACTACAGATGAAAAAACTATTGACATACAGCACACCAAGAAATTTTCTCTACAATTTGTTATGAAGGGAGCGTCATTAAGAAATGGCCCTGCTACCTTCTGTTCCACTGAATAATCAAAAATTTTAATGAAATTTAATGCACACACATATCCTCTTCTGATTTCTCTAGCAGTAAATGTTCACGTATTAAGTTTCAACCCTAGTCGCATATTTATGATTAATTCCTCAGATGACAAAGTTAGACTAGAGAGAAAACAATGGGTGTCACTAAAGCACTTAAATGTAATTCTTAAAATGGTCTCCTCAAAATATAATTTGCACATTCTTTCAGAATTGAAATCTACACCTCTCACTGAAACTTAAATCATCTTTATTTTCAACTCTGAAATTTTACAGATCACAGACTCTTCTGCACTACCTTAATTTCTCTGAAGAGGGAGTATATGTTCAAGCAAAGCATGCAACTCCTCAAATAGCTCTACACCTATGCAACAGCTGCAACTGAAAAAAAAATCAGAATCATTCACATGCTGCTGTTTTGAGATAAAATAATTGAGTATTTAAAACGACAAAATTTGCACTGCATTTTATAAAAGCTCTGATTCCTTCAAAATGAGCACACCCGCGCGCGCGCACACACACACACACACCCTGGGACAGTTGAGATCAAGGCTGAGAATCCCATGCTATTGCTTTCAAATGCAACTTTATGTTCAGTTTAAGAATTCAGTGCAATTTATTTAAAAAACAAAACAAAGCAGGTGTCTGTCAACAGCCTGATGGTATTTTAATCTGCCTTAAGAAAATACAACACTGCTATTTTTTAAGAGACCCCTCATTCTTTTTAGGATTATTGCTGCATTTTCTGTGAGAGTCTTATTTATGTGGTCCTCCAACTTCTAACCAACTCTGATTTATTACTTTCAAACAAATACTTTAGAATTGCTTGAAACCAGGAACATGCATTGTAAAATTCTCAGTAATTAGAAAAAAAAAAAAGAGAAAATTTTGCTGTTAGAAAATGGTTTCAATCAATGAAATTTTAAAAGTTAAAAAAGGTATTAGTCAAATATTAAGCCAAGCATCTATATTATTCCATACATAAACAATAAATTGACAGTTAAGTCAAATGCTGCCAAACAGTTTTTATAATTTCAAAATACACCCAAGTCCAGTTGTAATATTCTCTCTGGGTAAAGCAGCCTTCGACGTCTTCTTAGATTTCTCAGTAATTTAACCATTCAGATGGACTCCAGAACTTCACACCAAAATATACTGTTCAGTGAAAGTGATAAAATAAGATTCAAAATGACAGATCCCTGAAATGTATTTTTTCTTTTCAACAAGTAAGCCCAGTTTTATTCTAAATGCTACAGTTGCTGAAATTTTAAAGAAAAGTCCTGATAAAGGTAAGCAGGTGGAACAGTACATTGGAAACTGGGTAAAAATCAAAACATACATACTGGGGGAAGGGGAAGGTGGGAGAGACTCCAACACACACTCCTAGGAGAGTTCGCCGAGTAGAACAATCAGATGCTACTGGCCAGAAGCGCATCTTTGTGATGGGCGGATGACATGGTTGTGTTTTGTTTGAGTGTTTGAGGCACATATCCTTTTCATTTGTAAAGATCTTTCCAGAGTAACTGACAAATACACAGACCTTTCATCCATAGTTAACGTTTGTTTTTTTCTTCTCATTTAACATTTCTCCTCTCTGGATAAAAATATGGGCATGCACCCGAGACATCTTTTTTAAAGGGGTGGGATTTGGGTTTCAAGGCAGAGAGGAGGGGCATGATGCAACAGGGATCTCGTTATTCTAAAATTCCAAACAAAAATATAGAAACCTTTTAGAAACTTCTTGGGAGATAAGAATGTCTAATGATAGATATATTATATATTTGCATGTATCTTGTATGCTTTTTGAAATACTTTTAATGGACTAAGATCCTTCCTATATCTGTTTCATATGCCACAATGAATAAAAATCTCTATAGCTACTAAGAGCAATGGAAAGGAGAAGAAACAATAAACGTGGTGAAACTGAAGTCTTTGGGTTTAGCTAATTCAGTACTGCACACACACAAAATAAATTCCTTCTTTGTGATGAACATTTTCTCCACTCTCAAAGTGTTCCCCAGTGTCATGCTATATATGCTGTGTAAATTGTAATTGAAAATTATACTTTTCCTATTTCAGATGATTTATTTGCATTATCCTTAAACTCCCTCTTGCCTACAAATTTCCATAATTAATAAGCAAAATTTTAATAACCAAAACCCATATTTCAAAATATTTAATTGGAAAATGAGTCTACTAAGTTTAAAGTTGAATATTGTGAGCTAACCTAATATTCTGACATAAATCCTACTGTTCTACTTCTTCACAAAGTATCTACCACTCCAGGAGTGAACCTTGAAGAGGACCCTCCTTTTATATCTTATCACATAATTGGCTACTTCTCCACTTTCCTACACAGTATGGAATCCAGACGGCTAGCACTCAGTTTGCTTGTGATAGACATTATAATATTCTAATATAAATTTCATTTTCAAAAAAGTTATATTACTATTTCAGTTAAAACTATGCTGACATGAAAAAGCATTGCAATTTTTTTGTGATCAGTTACAAAAGTGATGGGGGAAATTATGTAGTTTAAATAACTGAGGTCTTTAATCTTATATAATTCTAGGGCCTGAATAAGGAAAAAAAAAAAAACACAACAATTTACCAACTTCTCTTAAATAGTTTGCGATCTTTTGAAGCCTCTGGGGGGAAAAAGTTTGTTTGTTTGTTTGTTTTTCTAAAATAGCTTATGCTATGCATTCATCATCATATTTGAAACCTTTCAATATGAAAGTTTTTATATAATGGAAAACATACAGTATGATTAATTCCATCAGCATTACTCATCTATTCCTGATATTCCTTATCTCTTTTGGAAAAGAAAGTCTCACTCAGATTTTAAGATTTTCTTTTACTTAAGAATTATTTTCTTGCGAAAACTGATATATTGGTATCTTGTACACTTTTGAGTTTTTACTCTTCCACCTAATTATTAACTCAGGTCTCAAATTTTCCTAGGGTATCTGAATCAGATTTTAGAATCTTGACAGAAGTAGAGATAGTTTTCCTTAGGACACATGTGTCCAAAACTATCTCTGACTACTTGATAGAAAGTTTGTCAGTTCCTCCAGAATTAAAACAAAACAAAAACACACAAAAAAATGCAACTTAATATTTGAAATAGACTTTACAGAAAAATGCAGTTTGTAAAATGATCAGTGGTCAGAAGACAGCTCATAAACTATTTCTAAGGATAAGAACTCTTACTTTCAGAGAACTCTGAAGTTCTAGGGATCCCAACAGGGGATGATAGTGAGACTGTCCCTGAAGTTTCAAATTGGATAAGGAGAAGAAACAAATTTCACCAAGGTTTGAAGTAGAATGGTTTTGGTTTTTTTAAGTTCTGGTAAAATGTATATCATTTTGAAACTTTCCAAATTATAAGAAATTCAAGGTTTTATGTGTTTACATAAAGGTGGGCACAAAGATGTTTCTGAAAGACAATCTCTTTGTGTTTGCTTTTATCCCTGTGTGTTTGATAAAAGTATTTTAAAATGACACACTATGAAATTTCTTTGCTATTTTCTAGATTTTAATAATTTAATGTTAATTTCCATTCAGAAGCACAGGCCATTTTTCCAAAAATATAAGTTAATGTGGTACATTTTTCTCTACCATTAGGTCTTCCATTAATTCAGTACTTAGGATTACTGGGATATTCAAATGCAAGAAATTTGCTGGAAAGCATAGTAAGCTGAGACAATATTAAGTTTAAGATGAAATACATTTAAAAAAGAAAACCAAGATTTGGAAGTCTAAGAACACAAAAAGTTCACACGTAGATTCAAAAGATGAGACATGCAAAATAAATTCTGGCATCTAAAAGAGACAAAGCTTTATCACTAAAGTCTTCAAATGATGACGACAAGAAATTGGGATGCCACTGAAAAGAGCAACATACTAAAATTTGAACAGAGAACATGAAAACGTTCTGCAGTAATAAGCAGGGCTCTTGTGAGCAATTAAATAGCTGTCATTTCACACAGCCTTTCCTTGGGGGAGGAAAAAAAAAAATCACCCTAGCCCTAACTACAGGCCTCTGTTATCCACAGGGAAAGTCTTTCTTCCCCCATTCCGAGTGTGCTCTGCCCCAGCAGGATGGTTCTTCCACCATCCTCTCACCATGTCATGCTTTTTAAGTGTCTCGGGGTCTCTAGATGCAGCACACAGTACAAACACACATTCGTGGATCCTGCCAGATCCATGGCACGATGGCAGGCCAGGCTTATGTTTTCTTTCTCCCACAGATGCTGCAGTGTTTTCAAAACAGGGCAAGGCAATCCCCTCGGTCTCCTTGTTTCCTGTGATGATCTAGCCTAATGGCGGCAAAGGAAGTCCAGCGTCTGTATCATAGCCGTGTCATAAATGATATCTGATTACGGAAGGTTACAGTTTAAATGTTCTTTGTTTTATTTTAAGAAAGAGACAGGGCCCATTTGGATAAGGGGAAAAAAGTGAGTTGACACAACAGATTGTGACAGATTTATTACTATTTATCATGGTAAATATGTATGGAAGAAAACGTGTAAATGTCTTTATCTAGTCATAATCACTCCAAAGGAAACCTTTTGTCATCCACAATCTTTTATCATCTGTTAGACAAATAATCGTATGTATTGATAAAAGATTTAGAAGAAGGATTTCTTATGGGATAAATATTCATAATTTTATTTGAGGTTAAAAAAGAAAAAGTATGGCAGAAATATAGATCTACTAGGGCAAATGTGATAATGACATCTGAAACAGACTAGCTCTTTAGATCAACATAAATACATTTATATTTTGTGGTGTGGTAAGGCACGTGGATCTTGCCACAGGTAATAAGCAATAAATATATAGAGCAAAACTAACATAAACTAACCAACTTTGATTAAATCAGAGTTGAGGGTTTTTGTTCCTTTTTTTGAGCAATGGCATTAAATTAATGGTTAAATTCTAAAATTACCCAAACTATTTTATTTTTCTTGTTTAGAAAAACAAGCAGAATATCATGGATAAATTTTCCATTTTAAGTGAATTTTCCTATTCCTCGTCCTCACAAAAAGGGCTCTTTACACTTTTGTTCTTTAAGGACCATAAAAACATTTAGCCAAGATAAATTCTCTAAGAAGAATAAACTGTAAACTGAACACCAAAAGCCAGAAATTAAACAATACAAACTAAATGTCCAAATCCTGGGTTTTATTTATTGGGAAGAAAAGAAAGACACCTTTAGATTTCTGAGCATATCCCAACATACCTGGGACACATAATTTTCTTAAGAGCAAAGACAAAATATAAGTAGTAAGTTTTCTTTAGTAGCCAGCTAGACATGGGGAAATATATTTAAATTTACAGTGGATTATGAGAAATTGTTTTTGATGATGATGAAGTACACAGATAACCTCTAAAGTCACACCTATATACTACTTAGAAATTTCACAGATTTCTGTATAATTTTAGCATTAAAAAAACAAAGTTAATTTTAATAAAGTATAAATAGGGCAGTATACCTTTAGGCTTTGTTCATGCTTTTATAACGAAGAACTATACTACTATTTCAGAGCATTCAAAGGTCCACTTGTTATATTTAATTTTGTCCCTATTAGGTTCAGGCACGTTTAAAATGTAAACAGCTGTGAGGACTGTATCATTTGAAGTTGTCATAAAAGCTATGTAAAGCTAAAGTTTTATCTACATTAAATCTACAGCTAACTTCAAGCTAAACTATACTTATAAAAACCTGAGAAGATATTAGTCAATTTCAATACAATACAGAAATTCAAAGAATAAAATGCTCAGTGTATTTTTGAGCAGCTTTTTGGTAGTCAAAAATGACTATTTTATATGCTAGTGGCAGTTTTATTTACACAATATTTTTCCATATTTGTGAATAATTTTGTGATGCTTCTCCAACATTACCAAGTCTGCAATAATCAGCATACAAAATTTGTGGGGTTTTTTTCTGATAAGACTTATACTGATATATTTGCTTAATAATTTTTTGGATTAGTTGAACTGAAATCAAGTCAAATGCACAGGTGTCTGGGTCAATCTAATCTTAGCACATGTTCAAACCCTATAATTCTTGTAATTTATTGAAAATGAAATAAAACTAATACAGAACATCAATTGTTAATTTTGGGAGATGTAAATATAATTTCATTTTAAAGTATAAGAAGTTTTATTAAGGTTCATTGGCATTCTTTTCAAAGAACTCTAGCCCCTTGCAGAATACTGACTTAAATTATATATATAATTCACAGGAAGGAAGGAAGACAATAAAGAAAGAAGGAAAGCAGAAGAAACAAACAAGCAAGGGAGGAAGGAAATCATATTTTTACTCTACATAAGGAGAATAACTACTCAAAACAGCCGAGCCTTAAACGAAATTAAGTCATATTATCTGGGAACCCAAATTTGAAAAAACTATATAAGAATTCAACACGAGATGGGAGCCTCGGTAACTCCAGCCTATAGCTCCAGCTACTGAAAGACCCAGAATGCTTTTGGTTCCAGCTGGATTCTTCTAGTTGTCAACTGGTCTGACAGACACAAGCAGCTACTGAGGCAGCTACCTTTGCAGCCTTTATTCAGCAACCTCTCTTGAAAATAGAGACATTCTCCCTGTACTCTGGGCTGAAACCCATGTAAATTTTTCCTAAATCCTCTCTGCAAATCTCCTTTCTCATGCAAATCCATAAATCATCATAATGCGGACAAAGAATTTAACCAACACATGAAACTAATACTCATTCTCTTGAAAGCCCTGAACAGGTAAAACTCCTAGAACTGCAGGCACCTTTTCAAGGCTCTCTTCAGACCTTAACCTGCTGAATATCAACATAACAGCCATGTCTTCCAGGATGGGCAATCAATCACTCCAAGGCGGGTCAGGTGGCTAAACTTGCAGGTTACTCCCATCTCATCCACATTCTAGATAAACATGCTGCTGAGGCAGCACGGGGCCTCATTTACTCCTCTCTTCTTCACATCATCAATACAAAACAGAACAAAAGAAACAATACACAAAGCAGAAACAAGCAGTACTTACTGAAGATGGCAAACCTGGAGGAACTTTTCGAACTTTCTTTGTCTGTACCTCTGAAAGAAAATGAAGGATTCTGTGAGTTCCACACATGCCTGTTTTCCCAATGAAAACATATTAAACGATCAAGTCATTTAGAGTAGACTAGACTTTTTTTTTTTACAGCATTACCTTAGCAAAATGTAGCCACCACTCTCACCTTTTATCCTGACAGAAATCAAATTCTGCTTTGTTCATAAAACGAAGATTTCAAACTTTTAATGCTTTGATTTTTTTTAAACAATTACTTATGTATAAGGAGAAAACAAGAAATAAACATATACAAAAATTATTCTGCTACTATAAGATATTAACATACCCCCATAGTGTACTACTTGGGGAGTCACCAGCTTGACAATTGAGCAAAACTTTGGGTTTTTTTTTTTGGGGGGGGTGAAGTTAGGATGGGGGAGAGGGAGGTATTTTTTAAAAAAGAAAGAAAAACTCTAAAAACAGTCACTCAGGCATTCAAACAGAGGACTCCCTTACCCATGGCACCACTGTGAAGAGGCCTCCTTCGGGGGTTATTGCTAGAATACTGATAGTACTGGGAACCAGGCTTGGTGGGCGAAAGAGTTCCTGGGTTGCCCATATCCATGTCACCTCCAAGGAGACTCTGCTGAGGTTAGAAAGAGAAAACAATATGTATGGTTAATTTTTTACATTCACCACCCCCCAACTGATTGTTAGTACTTAACCCAAGGTAATAAAGAAAACAGCGTGTGCTAAACTGAAACAATTTTAAAAAAGAGAGAGTAGAAGAAAGAGAGAGAAAAGCAGTCTAGGAGGCTATCACAGACTTCACAGAGTTTTGAATTTTCAAATCTTTACTTTGGAGAGGAAGGTAGCAGATGATTCCCTTTAAACAATCCTTTTAAGAAGACTTACATTTTAATTTTATAAGAAAATGGCATTTATGTAAAACTAACATTTTCTTTATCTAGACTTAGGCTTACACCTGTGAACTATTCATATACCCTTTGTTAGCAAGAACCAAGGAGAATCTCATTTTTTGAACACAGCAAACTTCCCCGGGCTGGTCACACTGGGGGTAAGTTTGGATCCGGCACCTCCACCCTGGGAGCTCTCTCTCTCTCTCTCTCTCTCTCTGCACCAGTATATCATGATCCCCCATGAATTTGCACAGTACCAAGAGAAGATAAAATGCCAACTGAACCAAGAGGAAATTCAATCTTCACATTAACTTCCAAAATTATAGAAATAATAGGCGTTCTACGCTAACAGGAACAAATGAAAGGACTTTAGAATGCCCTCTTGAGAACTATCAGACACTTAAACACATCCCCACCGATCAAACATTTACCTGAACACTAGCAAACTTGCACAAATATCATTAAGTTAATTTCATTAACTTATCACGGTGTGACATATTACTAAACTTTCCAAAATGATGACATAAGAGAGATTATATGATAATACTACATTTTCTAAAATCTACATAGACACTTACCCATAACATATAAATCGTCTGAATATATTCTGCCTTGAACACATTGTTCTTTTAATTATTCTGGTATGTAATAAAGTAAGTGTAGATACTACCATTTATATTAAGAACAAATTTACTTTTTAATAAAGAAATTTTAAAATTAAGTACTAAAAATCTAACTTTATCGTTACTTGTAATCAACTTTTACTGACTGAACTAATTACTGTCCTTGATAAAGTACAGAATGTGTTTTCCCTAATCTAAATTCTAATCACCATGTCACTCACAACAGACTTAGGGATGCTTCACTAACACACTATTCACATGCAAAATACTCTAAATAGGCCAATTATGACTCTGCCCCTGTTCCCTGGTTAACCCGCTGAGAACTGAAAAATTTCACAAGGCAGTCACCAACTAAGACAAAGGGCCCTTGTTTTAAATTAAGACAGTCTTTTTGATTCCTAAATAGCTCAACAAAGTGGCATGTCTTCCAGTGAAAGCAGTTGGTCAAATATGACCCATAAGCTGGAAAATCAAAAATGAAAACCTCCCCTGTCCACTGCCATATAGCTAAATATCATAAAGAGAGCCTCTCGATTCCTAGGGATTCTGTGAGTGTTGGGTGAGTAATACATAAAGGGCTAATCAGCTCCTGACACGCTCACCTTCCTTGTTTAAGACTGTTTCAAGGGATACATACATTACTTTTAAAATAAAACTTTAAGGCTGAGATTGTAGGTTTAAAGCCCATCCTGAGGGGAAAAACAACAACTCATTGCTAGTATCTTAATATTTACCACATGACTGATAAAAACCAGAAACCTGCATGCTCAACTACTGCCTCTTCAGAACTTAAAAAAGACATCAAAAGGCGACCCAATGGCAAACTAAAATATAGAGCTCTTTTAAATCAGGTTTTTAAAACATCAGGAATCTAAGAGTATACCATCAAAAGATCCCTGTATTCTTTTAGGAATGGCATTCATATAGTTTGGACTCTCAACTCAAGATTTCACTCTTGATAATTTTTAATTAACAAAGTTTATATTTATGGAAGCCCAAGCCCAAGTTTTCTTTGAAATTTCCATCAATAAAAGCTGTGAATTATTTCAAATCACAACCTCCTCACAGTTTAGTAAATCTACAAATGAGCCTTCATTTCATTTGAAAGAGGTGTTTGAAAACGATAGTATCAATAACTTTATAATCTAGACAGGCATTATCCCTATTTCTTCATTTTTCTTTTTCTAAAAAAAAATATAAAATATTCAGAAAAGAGCTGAACAAATATGTTGTAACGCCTGCTGTCTTTTCAATGAGTTTAACAGTTGGTTAATTCTTGTTGGTCCTGGTGGCAAAGGTTTTCACTTCCAAGAAAGTAGTTGTATTCAATAGGTTTACATAAAAACAAACATGCTTGCTGTACTGTGTTGTAGCAGTATTCACAAGGGAGCTGTGAAAAAAATGTAAAATGATAACTAAAAGGTAACTGAGAGGCTGTGGCTGACCTTGCTAATTTAAAAGAAAATCATTTCATGGGCTAGTTGTAAATAAATCACAAATCTAACTCATGCATGTGCAGTCACATGAAGTATGTACAGTGACATAGTGCTAAGACCAGATAGCACTTATAAACACTTAGTGGCTTGTGCTAATCTTTGATCTTTTTCTTTCTTTCTTTTTTTTTTCTTTTAAACAAAGCACATTCCTGTTTTTTTTTTTTTCTTTCCAGACCTGTTTGTTCCTTTTTCTTTTTCACTCGGACAATAGGATCATTCTTCTATAGCAACAAAAATAAGCATTTCCTCACACTTAAGGGGGCCCTGATCACCCCACTAGGGAAAATGAAGATAAAAATATGTGTTCTTATTGTAGAGTATACTTGTTAAGTGAACAATGTCTATTTACTATTGTTTGGCCTCTGCGTCACATACTTAACCCTCTGGAGCAATGAGACAGATTAAAAAAAAATTTTTTTTTCCACTAGCTGAACCCATAAGTTTATGAATTTAGAAAACTAAATGACATTTAATTTAATAAGGTAAGTTAAATACTACACGAAATTGATAAGGCATCTGTTTATATATGAATTTATCTACATGTATGTACAGCTCGGAAGACACACTGATGCTTAATAAAAGTTACGTTTGAAAGATGTCTCCTTTCAAAATGGTCAAATGCATCCTTGCCTTAAATAGGATTATGATGGTTTTAGGTTTTTCACATTGTGCAAGCTCATGCTCTGCGGTTATGCTAGGTCCCAGTAGCAAGCTGCCGCAGTCTGCCAGGAAACACTGGAAACAAGATGTGGCATCTTGCAGTGCTAACCTGTAAATCTTAAACCCATAGTTTAGCATTTTGCTTAACTGTCTGAAATGTGAAGAGACGGGCCCTTCCCCTTACTCACTCCTGATTTTCTTCCCAGGGGAAACAATTTCAAGACTTAAAATACCCCATCCAAAGAACAGAGTCTGTTGACTTTGTCAACCAGGTTTAAATGTTTCCGAGTCCCCCCAGGGTCTCTCTCTCTCCACAACCAATTCTCCAGCAAAGAGACAGTCCTAACATAGCCACTCAAGTGTCAAATTGCAGACATTCTGTGAGGGTCCCTTTCAGTTAAAATTTTTGTTTGTTTTACATCGGATCTGGGTCTCAGACTCTCTTTTAACATGTTCTCAACCTTGCCCCCATTCCTTTTGAGGGGAGCTTTGAAAAATCCTTGATCAACCACTGAACTGTGCATATGCAACCAAGAATGCAAAACCATGAATTAAGCTTGAGTAAGAAAAAGCAGTATATATCTCAAATTAGATTTATAACTGAATGGTAATCAAAAATAGAACTAACTGTTTCAAGCTTAAATTATCAACTTTTTTTCTTGTTAAACTAAAATCATCTTGCTCTGAACTATTATTTCATTTCAGTCAGCACTTTGAATGTAATGGGTGGGTGGTACATTTCTAAAAAGGAAGATTATATTTACCCTTAATTATAGATATGAGTGAGATCAGAGTACCATGAATGCTGCTCTTTGGGCTTATAATTAATTCATCTAATAGGTGAATGACCTTGAATTTCAGGGCTGGGAACTGGGAGAGGAAAGAAAGAAGTAGGAGGAAAAAAATCTCTGGGGAGAAGCAAATGTCCCCCTGGTTTCTTAGGGCTTTCTCTGATTTTGCGTCACTCCCATTACGTTGTGATCTGATATCAGACACAACATCTTGGGGGGATGTTGTAGAACAGAGAAAAGCAGTCTCAGATGAAACCAGATTAAGCTCCTTTTCTGAACTATTGCCAAATGCTTGTGAGTCTAATTCATGTTTGGGTATTCTAGTACTCACACAGCTGCAATTCCATTCTTTCATCACAAACCTAAGTGATGTATAGTGGCTTTGTATGGTGAACTGACTCTATAAAGCCAGGAATTTTGGAAAGCTTTATGTTAATATGGAATTAAATTCTGAACAACTATAAAACTTATGAATGCTAGATGTATGCATAGGTACCTAATAGACTTTGCAGTGTTAAGTGCAAAATACACATTGACAAAAATTACAAATTAGATTTGTTGAAAATGCTTTTTATCACAACTGAAATCATTTTTACATAGTTAATTCTGCACAGAATGGGGTTTTCAAAAACACTGCTGAATAAGATTCCTATCAGACACGGGGAAGTTTTTGCAAATCCCTGTCGAATAGCTGCTGCTGAATTTGCCATTTTGACCGCAGAAGGGCCATTGCTGACTTACTATAGTAGCAGGAGGGGGCGATAATTTTGCTGCTGTTGGCACTTACTCTGCTACCTGGAATATATCTTGCACCAAAGGGCAATGAAGAACACAATATTTCCACCTGTCCACTTTTGAACTTCAAAGCTCAAAATTGAAGGTCAGCCTTTTGTTGGACAGCCCCTATTCCTGACACCCAAAGACCCAGAAATGCAACATTATAGTTTATTTTCATTTCTGTCTTATATTCGGATTCTTGATTTCAACAAAAGAAGACTCGGGAAACTGGGAAAGACGAGATGGCAAGGACTACTTTCCTGTTCGGGAAACTAACAGATTGTTATTGTGCTGCCGAGAAATGCAAATTATCAAAATTATCATTTAGCAAATATTTCATTTTAAAGGCTTTACATGTGTAATGCACACTTTGTAAAAAGGCAGTCAGAGACTTCAAAAAAAGGGAAGATGGAAGGCTTTGAGGTCAGACAGATCACATTGCACCTCAGCTCAGACACATAAAAGCAATGTGATTTGGGGTTAGTTATGCCACTGCTCTAACCATGTATTCCTCCTGTAAAATGGGAATAATAGAAGCTCCATCATAGAGTTGTTATCAGGAGTAGATGAAACAACATGTCAAATGTCCAGCAGAGGTGACACACAGCACTCCTTCCTCTGTCCCCCAACAAATAGTCCCCTGTCATGGTTCAATGATTATTATTTAAATGATTGGTCAAAAGTTGCAAATGGTTGCAGTTAGAGCTTGTACTTCACTTTCAGGTGAAAAGTATAAAATGAGACATTAATTTTGGAAAGTCACAATTAAAAAAACTGAAAGAGTTAAATAGAGGGCTACCTACACAGTGATGATAGAACCCCATGGCCTCGAGCTGCACTTCCCACAAGAAATGGCTAGTTTTGTTCCATATTTAATAAAGGAATTGGCCATCAATCATCCTTGATAATTTAAGCTTAAATGGCAATTTTCCTGAAACTGCTACAAGGATTACTTCAAAGGCTCATTTAATTTTGCCTTTCCAGGCATGAGCAAACTTGTTAATTCACCTGTATTTGAAATCAAAACTGGTCAAATTTGATCGACTAGGTGTACACAAATAAGAAATGATTTGTATTTGACAGAATTTTGTCAATCGTGATGTAAAAATATATTCAAATTCTTACTACCACATTAACCATTTTCATGTAGAAACTGATAAGCTACCTCAAATATGGTTCAATTTTATGTTTTTCTCATTTGTGAGGCCAATGATAGGCATTTAATGAATAGTATTTGATATTTGTGAAGCACAATTAAAATAATCTTTCCTTCCCCCATGACATCACAAAACTAAATGCATGCACTTCATAGTTGTTTGGGGTGGAAATTTGCATACCTCTCAAGTAATTCAATCCATCTTGTACAAATTTATTTTAGAAGTGATTATAATTCACCAAACATTCAAAAATTCAAATACATTGTCTTTCCTCACAAAGAAACACAACACTTTATATATAAATGTCATAATATGATGCAAAGGTTGCCATGGTAACTATTACTTATTGTATAACAGAGTAATAGTCCAGTAAAAACTCATGAATTTTAGTATGGAAATTACAAGTGCCTAAGGGTTGGCAAGGTTTATGCATTCACCTATTTGACTACCTCTCAAATTAAAAAAAAAATACATTATTTATTATATACACTAAAATGAGGAGGTCTTTCCATGGTTTTTGAAAATCTATTCTGGGATCCCAACTCATCTATTACATACTGAAAGGGAATAACGTTTGTTGGTAGGAAGATAAAAATTTAGCAAAAAGGAAACACTAAAGCAATCAGTAAGCTACAATAAAATTGGATTTTAAGAAATCTTATATATACAATATAGAATTCGAGATAACTACCTCCTTGTCGGTGTATGCTCCTTTTCAGTACAGGAAGTTTATTTAATATATAATTTGATACATAGACTATAATCAATACGTAAACTGTTTCTCCTCAGCAACTTTGTTCCAAAGTAGAAATGGAACAATTTGTATAAGACCTGTTAATCTACGAGAGAATTAGCACCACCTCTTCTATAAATATAAACATGTGGCTGTAATAAATGTGCTGGAAGTATATTTGGCCAGGTTGCTATTTTAGAAAAATAAAGGAATATCAAACTGTCATTTGTCAGTCTTAATCATATCTATTGAGGAAACTTCCATTTCAAAGTAGTTGCAAATGTCTTCTCTTTTGGGCAAGGACCTACAAAAACCATCTTTAGACAGGGCCTGTCCTCCTGGAAGATGGGTCCAGGGTCTCCTTCATCCAGGTCTAGGCGCTCCATTCAAGCCTAATGGCCAACTGGTAAGCTTTCCCGAAAATTAGTGTCCCAGTAATACCTGAATTTGGAAATAAAGTGACAGGACTAGGAGGCATGGCAGGAGGAAATGGAGATTATCTGGAGAAGGAGGGGGTGCACAATGGAATCTTCAGAACCATTCTATTCACGTACCGACCACACTTCCAGGCCATGCATGGTCTCTTGCTTCAAGTGGGTCTACTCTCAATGCTCAGGAGCTGCTCATCTCCCAAGATTCTCTCTCTGTCTTGAATATGTGGCTTATCAAGAATGTGAGGCTTGAAGACCAAACTGGTTTAACACTAGTTTAAAAAGGAAACGACAGTCCTTTTTTAACTCCCGGTATTGCCTAGCACACGACCAGACCGTGGCAATGCTCACTCAGTACTGAAATGCACACAGATCTATTGCTATAAGACAAATACAGGCCTTCAATAATTCTTCTTCTCTTTTTCTAGCATCACCCTATTCCTTGTGTCATACCAACGACTGTTGTTATGGTTGACAATATTAGTGATAATAACAATAAGAATTTAAGAGGAGGAGCAGCAGCAGCAGGAGTGGGAGAAGTATGACTGAAAGGGTAGTAGGGGTAGTCATAGCAGCAGCTACCAACAGCTGAGAGTCTTCCGCGTGCCAGCACAGGCACAAATCCTTTACATGTTAACAAGGCTGACGGGATTCCCCTCATTGTACAGGCAGGTGCGTTGTGAGGGGTTAAATGGCTGGACCAATGCTACGTGGCTGGCCAGTGGCAGAGCCAGGAGGGGGAGGCAGCCAGGCTTGACTGGTCCCCTCGTCCACACACTCCCTCCCCTCTTGTCTGTGCACACCTCTCTCCTGCACCCAGCCGGTGGGAGGAATCAGGCTGTTTATCTTCATCTTCATTCCTCTTAACATCAATAACTCATTTCCTAAAATCTATTCCAGAGGAGACACTAGCTCAGTAGAGTCAGATATACTTGGATGAGAGTGCCACTTAGACCCTGGATCACAAAAAATCTCTAACCTCTGTAGGCATCAGCTTCCTCATCTGGGGAATAGGGTTATAATAAGGATTATATTATATTATGATTAAATTAGATAATATAAAGTGTTTAGCAAAGTTACTAGCACTTACTAAGCCTTTAAAAGGAATATTATAGGGGGACGGATGTAGCTCTAACAGTTGGGCGTCCGTCTCCCATATGGTGGGACCTGGGTTCGATCCCTGGGACCTCCTGGTATTAAAAATAAAAAAAAAGGAATATTATATATATTACATATATATAAAATGCCATACTATCTAGGAATACAATATATACATTATATAAAACAATATATTGTATTATACCAGTTATAATATAATATATAGAAAAGTAATATATGTATATATGTTTTTAATATGCCAAGTATATACTTGACTATAAAACTAGTCTTCTTGAACTATTAAAATCTCAGTTCTTACATCTGAAATCTCCCACCACCTTTGCTTTTGTTCTCAAGTCTCCTATCATTCATCTCTAACCTAAATTTCTACAGTGTGATCAATTATCTTCTCTAATGAGGTTCAAATTTTAATTCCTTTTTCTTTATTGTTTCTTTTTCTCCCCAGTCCTCTCAAAGACACTCTTCACATATCAGACATCTTCCTTCTATACTTTCCCTCCACTTCATCTGAAACATTCACCTGCTATGTATTTATCACATTGTATTGCAAGTAAGTGTTTATGCATCTGCTTTCTCCCTTCTAGTCTGTGGGTTCCTTGAGGGCAGAAAATGAGCCTCAATCATCTTTGCATTCCTGGCAGGTAGCACAGTGGGCTCTGCTCCTTAGCATGGCTTCAATAAATGGCAACTGAACAATTGTTTATCTAATTAATTATTGAATATGCTTACATGATTTCAGCTGTTACCATCATGAAGCTAACTTCTTCATCTGTGTCCCAGTGGACATATAAGTCCTGCACCTGTGTGTTCAGACTTGTCCTCAGCTTTTGTCCTGTACCTCTAAAGTGGTTTTTAAGGACATCACTTCATGAATGCTTCATTTAAAAAAAACTAAAATCTGTATTAAAATGCAAAAGTCTCAACACATATTTTCCACCAAACTTCTGCTGTTTCCTGATTACTCTCTCCATCCTTTAAGTACATTTGAAGAGAGAAATTGTCAAGTCTGTGAAGAAATTAGTTGGGTATTTGTCTAAACCCATACATGATGGCTTACCTTTGTTTTTATCTACAGTTGGTGTGGTAGTTTGAGTCTTTTGTGGACCCCCAGCAAATTATGTTCTTCCATTGGCACATTCTTTTAGGTGTGGGACCCCTTTCGATTGGATTGGATTCAGCTGAGGGCCATCTGACTGGCCTGTTTCAGTGGAGCATGGTCCAGCTCTTGCTGGAGTCCTCAATAAACAGCAGAGAAAAGGCCACGGGGACAGAGAGCAAAAGCCACAGAAACAGAGAGAAATGCCCAGAAGCCAAGAGAGAAGGCCCCAGGAGCCAGAAGCTGAAACCAGCAGAACACTGAAGCTGAGAGGAGTCACGGAAGCTAGAAGCTAAAAGCAACGAAGCCTGGAGGAGAGAGGACAGACAAGCAGACACTACCATGTGCCTGATTGCCCATAGCTGCAGCTCGGCGAGAAAGCATCTCCTGATGATGCCTTGATTTGGACACTTTCACAGCCTCGGAACTGTAAGCTTATGAATTAATAAATCCCCATTGTAAAAGCCAACTCATTTCTGGTATATTGCCTTGGCAGCCTTTAGCAAACGAAAACTAAAAACTAAAGCTTTTAGTTGGACTGGTTGAAAAATGATAGGGCTTCCCTAATGGTAGGGCTGTAAAATGGCTCATCATTCACCCAAAGAGGCCACCAGGTTCTAAAGAGAATTTGCAATAGCTGTGGCAATGCAGGCACTACCAGGGCGTAAGAGATTCTGTGATGTCACATATCTCTCATAGCAAAGACAGTGCAGAAGAGAGGAACAAAGAAAGCACAAGAAACAAAGGGATGGGTTGTAGAGAGATTTGAAGAGGGTGGTTACTCTGGGGAACATAAACTATGAAACAGGTGGGAAGAACTGAAAACAGCTGGTTGTGAACTACTCTCCTACAAATAGGTAGCAAGGAAGTCTTAACATGCTATTTAGCATTTGTATTCTAATCCTTAACTACTGGTGACACTCTGGGTCAGCTAGGGTCAAAATCCAAGAAATGGCCATAGCAGACTAGACCTAGAAATAAGATAAGGCAAGGACTTAAGACCTTAAGTCTGAAATTTCCTGACTATGCTAGCTTTTCCAGAATGGCACCACTAAATACCAAGAATAATGTTCTAAGACAGGGATAGCCAAACCTTTTCTTAACGGGGCAGGCAGTGAATATTTCAGCTTTGAGGGCCATATAGTCTCTGTTGCAACCATTCAATGCTGCGATTGTAGTGCTAAAGCACTCCATACACAATATATAAATGAACAGGTGAGGCTGTGTTCCAATAAAACTTTATTTACAAAAACAGGTATGGGCTGGATTTGTCCCCAGGTCATTTGCTGACCTCTGTTCTAAGATGAAGGTAGACTACATTTTTTATGGAACATATCCTCAAAGTTCCATGATTTTACCATGGTGGAATATGAGATTTTATAGATGCCATCTTTAACCCCTTATTCTCCCTCTCACCCAGTCCCACCCAGTTCATATACAGCCGTCAGAATTAGCATTTAAAACCCAGAGATGATCCTGTTCCCTCAAGCATTTGGCCCCCTAAGACACATTAAGCACTTATTATGAGCCAGCTAGTATCATCCCTCTTCATGGCCCAAGTACGGTCAGAGTTACATGGAATCTTTCTTGAATCCCAAATTGCTCTCTTGCTCACTCAAACCTCTGTACCTTTACAAACACTGAGGCCTCTCCCTGGAAGCTCTTTCCATTCCACACTAGAACCACTTCCAAACAACCATGAAGACTGATCAAATGTCACCTCCTTGGGAATCTTTGTCCAAAACATCCAGGTGGTCAGGTCTCCCTTTTTTGGGCTTCAGAATTCCTCTTAATACAGTGTGCTGGCACTACAGGTCCATTTCAGGCACTACTCTACACTAAAGCTCCCTGGAAGATGTGGCAGGGATCTTGCCCACTGTTGAATACACAGGTGCCACTCAGTAAATGACAGTCACCGTAGGAGCACCAGCAAATACTTACACAGCATTTGCCACGTGTCCATCTCTATTCCCTACATTAAAGTAATTAATCTTCGCAATAGCCCCTCGAGGGAGGGATCTTATTAATCACGATTTACAGATAAAAGTGCCTGAGGCACAACAAAGTTAAGTATCTGCCCATGATTATTTGGAAAAAAAAAATCTGAAGACTAACAAATAACCAAATTGTGTCAATTGCTTCTACACTTACTGTATCTTTGGAACTCACACTGTTCCTGGAAATCTCACATCTCAAATTTTCAACAACCACCTTATGCTCATCCTTAAATCATGTGCTCAAGACCTCCCTTTTTTTTTTTTTAAAGATTTATTTATTTTTATTTATTTATCTCCCCCTTGCTGCCCGTGTTTCACTGTGTCCACTCGCCGCGCGCTTCTTCCGCATCTGCCCATCTCCCCCTTGCTGTGAGGTCCCGCTGCATCAGCCCACCGCACCGCGCGGGCCAGCCTGCTCTCACAAGGAGGCCCCGGGAAGCAAACCCGGGGCCTCCCACATGGTAAACGGGTGCTCTATCCATTGCGCCACACCTGTTTCCCATGTTCCTGGAAATCTCACATCTCAAATTTTCAACAACCACCTTATGCTCATCCTTAAATCATGTGCTCAAGACCTCCCTTGAGTGTCTTTCCCTCTCTTCTCATCTCTAACCACAGCCAGCTTCAGAGCTTCAGCTCTTTTCAGAGAAACATTCTCCTCACCCTGGTATCTGACCTCCCCACTTAATCAGTGAACTATTCCTCTTTTCAAGCTCCATTCAGAACTCACTTATTCCACAAAGTCTTTCCTAGGTAAACTGGTCTTCAATCATTTGGTTTATTCAAAAGTCGCACACACTTTTATAAGCAGTCTTACATCTTTATGAGAAAGATGATATTAAGACAACAAGCAACCAGGAGCGGTTGAACAGCCGCTTCCCACATGGGAGGTCCTGGATTCTGTTCCCAGTGCCTCCTAAAAACAAACAAAAAACCAAACAAGCAAGCAAAACAAATGGAAAAACCAACTCAGGGGAGCTGATGTGACTTAGTGGATGAGCGCCAGCTTCCCCCATATGAGGTTCTGGGATCAATCTCCAGCCCGGTGCCTCAAAAAAATAATATAGATAGATGGATGGATAGATAGATAGATAGATAGATAGATAGATAGATAGATAGATAGATAGATAGATAGATAGATAGATAGACAGGAAGGCAGGCAGGCAGGCAGGCAGGCAGGCAGGTAGGTAGGTAGATAAGATAGATAGATAGATAGATAGATAGATAGATAGATAGATAGATAGATAGATAGATAGATAGATAGATAGATAGAACAAGCAACCAACTAACTTTACCAAGTTAGAATAGGATTGCAATATTTGCATTTCCTTATGGCTATAGTGATGTGTTTGCTTTCACAAATACTCAATTTTTAAAAAATATATAAATATCCTTGAAGACACATTTTATGTTTCCTCATAATTCCTCATTCTAAATATAATCAGATATTTATCATATGACACTCACTAGCTGAACTAGTTTACAAGCCAGTTTAACAAAAATCATGAAAAGATTCAGCAATACAAACACTTCTAAAAGAATAAAATAATCTATCATTTTTTATTAAAGGAACCAAACACTTTAATCTTTCACACAAATACTTCCCAGGAAAGCACTTGCTTAAAAGTAATCTGATGACCAGAAATTAAAGTGGATTTTGATACAAATGAAAACAAAATACCAAATTTTTACAAAGACTTTAAGCTGAGAAAATCTAATATATATTTTAAATACATGTGTGTGTAATATATACGTACACACACATATAAGTAAAAAAAGGTAAATTAAAACAAAGCGGTATTGCTATCAGAATATGCAGCAGTAACTGCATATAACTCAGTAAGTTACTGAGCACTAACCCAAGTATGTATAGGGAGATTTATGATGAAGGTGTTACTTAAAAAGCAATAAATTATTCATAAAAAGGTATAAAAAATTGTTCAGTATTTGAGGGGAAAAATTAGCTCCTTGCTTCAAACATTATGCTAAAATATATTTAAATGCAAAAATAAAATACATAAAAGCAAGAGAAAAACATAAGAAAACTTAAAATAAAAAACATAAAAATAGAACAAAACACACAAAAAAACAAAGACAATATAAGCAAATATTTTTCTAATTTTAAACTGGACCTTTGTTAACTGTGACATTAAATCTGGAAAAATTAAAGAAAGACATTGAAACCCATGATTACAAAATTGATTTTTAAAACATTACCTGGGGGTGGGGGAGCTGGGGAAAAATTTGCAACAAATAGTGCAAAGGAAAGATAAATATCCTTGATATATAAAAAGCTCTTAGATGGCAATAAGAAAAAAAAAACCTAAATATACCACTAAGAGGACAAAGAGCACAAAGCCTCCAGTCCTTTACAAATAGGATAAATTTGGCAATAAATTTATGAAAAGATATTTGGCAAATTACAATAAGACAAACTTTTAGCTGCCAGTGAGGAAGTTCACTCATATATAGCTACTGGAAAGAGAAACCGGTATGAACTATCTACAAGGTAATTTAACATGTAGAGCAAAATTTAAAAAGCAAATGCCCTTTCATCTCCAAATCTCAATTTTAGGACTTTACCCTAAGAAGATAATTTTATAAGTGTGTAATTTTATAAATGTGTGTGCATAATGTGCATGGCAACTTAGTTGTTGGTAAAAAATAGAAAATATAGCAGTGGTTTTGTAAATAAATGAATGAATATGAAACAATGTGGTAGATTTACAGTTAAAAAAACTAGACACCTATAGGGTATAATCCCATTTTTTCAAACAAACAAACAAACAAACAAAAAAACCCTGCAATTTTAACCATTCTCTACAATTCTCTCATCTAAGTCAAATCATGATGCTTATTATAGTATTTCTTATTTTGGAAAATTCTCTTGCTTACATTTGTTATAAATAACATGAGAATAATTTCTTAGAGTAGAGTTGTAAAAGATAACTTTAGATAGCAGATAAAGGCAGAATGAAGATTATCTTCATTTCAAAAATATTTCTTGAACTTTGTTTATACCAAGGTAAATAACAGTCTGATTATATATGAGTATGCATAGCCCAGGTGCAAGCTGCCACAGGAGTTTATCAGATATTTGAGAGCTTTCTATAGAATATACTGAAATCAAATATTTCAAAGGCAATACAGAGGAAGGGACAAGATTGCTTGACCAATTTTTAAAAGTATGAAAGCTAGATTGATTTTCATTTTAGGTTTCCAGAAGTAGGCTATGCCATTATTTTTAATTTGCTATTGCACATTTAAAAATATCATTTGGAGAAGGCTAGATTTCGCAAATATATCGACTATTCCTCTGCTGGATCCCACTTTTCTGTTGCAGCTTACTTTCTTTTTTTACCTACAGAAGCACTGGCAACAAGCCTGCAATGCTGCGCAGTAAGACCAACTTCATAGTAAGGTCTCCTCCGTCGAGCACAATGGCAGAACGTATCTCATGCCCCAGAAGTCAGCTCTTTCATGTTCCCCAAGCAACAGCAGATCTTTCAGCGAGAGCTCATGAGGGCCTTTCAACTAAACAGGCTTTGGGAGACAAATAGATGAAAGGGCCTTGCGTTTGTAGATGGGGGGTGCATTTCTAAAATGGTTTTAATTTTTATTTTATTTTCGTAGCTGTGCAGTTTACAAATAAAAGATAGGTCTTTCCTTTATTTCATATCCCTACATCTGATGTAAACATGAAGAAGTCATATATAAAAGGGGTTAAAAATCGTTAACAATGATACTTGATGCATTTGTTATTTGGCCTTTCCTTCCCCCCAGAAATATTAGGCATTTGTTCATTTAAAAGTCCATAAAGTCTTATCCTTGATTCTGACATTTCAAAAACTCTGAATACTTCTAACTCGTTTTGGGACAAAACTTGAATTAAATCGATATGAGGATATCTAGAATCTTTTTATTTTTATCCTACTTGGTGTGACTCTTCATGTTCACTGTAGAAATAACCACCTATTTTAATTTCCAGATGCTACTCCAGACCCCACTGAATTCTGAAACCTCTAAGGCCCCAGTTCTAAATAAGAGCCTATGACCTGTGAAAGTTCTTTTCTGATACAGTGCTCAGGGCATGGTTTAGGATAAAATCTACCACAAAATCATCTTTTTAATTTCTTTTGGAGACACTGTTGACACCTAAACTTGTTTAAGTAACAAACGGCTTGCAATTGCCTTGTAATAGTCACACTTCGCCTGCTTTAGTTACGCATGAGTCTTGGAACATGTCTAGTTTGTCCAAACCCAGCAGATATTTTATAGGGAAACAGTGGAGCCCTTTACTGTTTTCCACACAGCAATTTTATATTTGCTGCAAAGTATTTTCATATTACCAACTACTACCACCCATATCCACCAATATTTTTGGTTGTTTTGATTTGTAACCTACTAAACTGGGCACTTAATTTTCAGCGTTACTTGAAGGAAACAAAATAGCGTATTCAAAATAGTAAATGGTTCAACCATGCAGGTTTCACTTATGCAGTACAGATGAAGATCTACTTCCCTCAGGAACCAACATGATCTTTGGGATGTTACATAATCAAAGTCAAGTTTCTCAGCACCTGGCATAAAATTGTCAGGACAACCTGGGATGGACCAGCTTCCCATACTTTGCCATCTACTGACCTACGGTCTGACTATGTAAACACTGCTCCACATCGAAACACACACTAATCCATTGGATATCCTCCCTCCTTGTGCCAACAGTAACTTTTGCAACTTATCTTCCTTTGCTGTACTGGCAAACAGTGGCTTAAGGGAGTAAAGAATTCATGACGCATTGAGAGGATTTTCACAGTTCAACCAAGTTTTACGCTACTGTTGCTTGGTGGCACCTTTACCAATGCACCTAGGAAAGCAAAGGATGTCTTCAGAGGACATTAGAGCTTGTAAAGTCATTCCTTCAGCAAATATTATTATCGTGTTCCAGGAACTGTTGTTCTTAGCACTAAGGTTAAAGCAAGTTCAAGAAAACTCGAACAAAAAGACTAGTTAGTAGAGCGGGGTAAAACACTTTCTCTTCTTGTGAAGTGAGTTAAGATTTACAAAGCATTCTAAACATCCAGTCAAAAGACAAAATATTAAATATAAAGAAAAACTGTCAAAAGATCAAAAAGTGAGGATTTATAGTTGACCAAACTCCAGGTAAGATTTAATAGGGAGAAGACACTTCATTATAGTACCTTGTCGATCAGTATTTTGCAAACTCTAATGAAATAGTGATCATCAACAGATACCAAAACCAATAAGTGACAGATGATGGGAAACTTTATCATAAAGGGATTAGGTTGGCAGCACCTGAATTCACTGATCAATCTAAGCCTCATGAAAAGTGGAATGACCAGGTATTAGCTATTTCTTGACGTAAAGCAAAACGATGTATAGATCACCCATGAAGCAGTCTTGCCTCCCCAAACGGAACCTAAACCTAGGAAGCCTCCAAATCCAACTATCAGTTTACAGGAAATATGGGGGACAGAATAACATGTTTAATGACACTGCAAGCAAACAATCAGCCAAATTCAGAATGTGATAGTCTATAGAAAAAAATGACCCAGCCTTTGGTATTAAAAAGGAGGGGATGGGGGGTGGATACTAATTATAGATTTTAGAAAGACTTAAGAGCTATGTTAATGAAATGCAACGTGTGGACCTTGTTTGGGTTTAAATTCAAACATACCAACTGTAAAAAGACATTTATAACACAATTGGGAAAATGTATGTTATTAAAGAATTTTTTATAGCGTTGCCAGCTGTGATAATGGTATTTCGATGGTGTAAAGCAAAGGAGGACACTTATTTGTGAGAGATGATTCTGAAATATTTGTGGGTAAAATAACATGTGTTCTGGGATTTGCGTAAAAATACTTCAGAAACAAATTGGGGGATGCTGTATGAAAAAAAAAAGCAGAAAAATGTTGACCTCTGTTGGAACTGGATGATGGATATATGCTGGTGCATTTTACTATCCTTTCTAATCCTTGTGTTCCTGAAAATTTCCATAATAAAAAAGTACAAGAGCTTTAACATGCCTGTAGAGCAAACCCTACATATTTTTAAACCTAAGGAGGGAGACTGAGACCTAGATTGCCTTTAGATCACCAACGATGGAACAGGCTTAAAAGCTGCAGATTCCTCTAAGATGTATTGTCTGTGTCCTCCTTAGAGTCGTGGAATGTTAAAACTGACACAGAGACAAATTCCTTGGGGACATGCGACTAAAGGTCAAGCAGATGTTTAGAGAAAGAACCAGGAGTCCCATCCGATCCGAAGACCAGTTTACCAAATTTGTCTCTCTTGCCCCTGATGCTCCTTTTCTTTTCAAGTCAAAGGCAGGAGTGACTGAAAACGAAGCAGAGCCTGGTAGCACACCCAGCCCCAGCAAGCACGTAACTCTCCTGTGGATTCGTATTGCCCTCACACCTGCACAGGTGCTCACCGTGAAATTTAAAAATATTTAAATAGTCTAATTTTGTCATAAAGGTAAAAAAAGCTATGGGGGGGGGCACAAATATCAGCAGCTGGATTTTTTAAGCTGGCATAAATAAAAGTGTATTCATTAAATGTTTATAGAAGTCAAAATTCAGCCGCTCACTAAACTGGGTTATTTGGCTACTGCTCAAACATCAACCTGTCAATCTGCAGCAGAAAAGAGCTCTGCATATTTAGTTTTCAATTAAAAGGTGAGCATCAAAGTTTCTTTATGAATCCTGCAATGGCTCTAAGGGAAGCTGCCACCTCCCACACAGAGCCTGCATCCCATCCTGGGCACGGCAGAGGGGGATGGGCTGCAGGGTGTACTGCTCCTTGACTCAAGCAGTGGCTTTGCCCAAGGCAAGCCCAACATATCGCCCAATGCCAAACTGAGGCTAAAAAGAGAGGAAGGGTCAATGAACGAGGAAAACTAAAAGAGCTTAAGCTGGTACTTAATTCCACATGTGCTGCCCTCCATGTGGGTCATCCCCCAAATGAGGATTTTCGGGCACTCTGAGGTTGCATGTAGTACTAATGACAACTGTCTAGAAAAATCTAGAGCTGCGAGATCTGATTAGATCGCAGAGAGCGAAGAAAGGGATGAAAGAGGAAGTCTCTCGAGACAGGAATAAAATATACTTATTTACAGGAAAATAGAGATCAGTAAGAAGTTATAATAGAGAGTCAGGCAAGGAGAATATTCACTGAAGGCCAGTTACCAGGAAGGGAAATAATGAACACAGAACAGAAGAGGGAAGGGATGGAATATAGGTATGTAAGGGTTAAATTGCAAAATAGTTTTCTTTTATAGATGATTTGCAATATGCCCTATACTTGTTTGGGAAAAAATGTTTCCTTTCTTGTTTATAACCTTTGCATTGACTGAAACATTTTAAGTGGCAGTATCTGTCCACATTCAAACCTGAGTGCCTGAAATGAATCTAGTCTTCAAACTAATTCATACACAGCATGACCAGCTATTTGGGTATGACTGAGGTCTCCCGAGGTTTTGTTTCTTCCCTCTACTTTGGCTACTTGAAGCTTCTTAGTCCCTCCTTGTAGGAAGCAGACTGTGAAATGTCACTAGTTTGGGTCCTTGGTCTCGGTAGGAATACCAAGCTTGGAGGCAGGAAGGAGAATGAACATGGAGGCAGACGTGATCTGGACGCCGCAGACTGGGGTGCCACTAAGGAGTGTGGCCGCTAGGGAGAGGCGGAGGGAGTGGCGTTCCCAGCCCTCTTGGATGTGCTACTTAGCATTCCTTAGCTTCATTCTCTTCATCTGAGGAAGAGAGGTGACAACTGTACCTGATAGTGGCGATGCTGGATGGAGTAAAGAAATGATGCCTGTGAAGCACTAGTTCTATGCAGCCCCCAACACAGGGTACTGTAGCAAAAGGATTGCCAGAGTGAGAGTGAGAAAGCTTTCTCTGTGCATTCATTATTTTTTATTTTAGTGTCAATCCGGTGCCAAGCACTATACTAGGTGCCGGGAGCCAAGCAGGCAACCTCTGCCTACATTTACAGCATGAATTTTACCGAATGACATTGCTTCAGCTAGAAGTCTCTCCCCAAACCTCAGTCTGATCCAGAGATGTCTCTCCCCATGCTCTCTGCACCCAGCCCTTGCCTCGAGCTGCACTGATACCCACCTTCTTCCACCCACAATTGTGAGGGCCTCTGATGTGAGGTCTTTGCGACCGTGTACCTATTGCTGCTCATACACAGAAGATAATACAAATTTAGCAAGTGGAACAATGGATATATAGACAAAAAAATAAATATTTCAGCTGCCTCTTAAGTTCTCAACTCTCTAATTTATAAAATGCAGATAATATCAGCAGCCCCTTCCTTACAAAGTACTGTATTTAAAAGAACTTAAATGCATAAAGTGCCACCTAGGGAGGCTGAGTCAGGATGGTAGAATGAGCATATGCTTATACCCTCCCTCCAACCCCATACCTCACAAATGACTGTGTGCTGGTGTGTGGATATATGTGGACTTAGAAGAGACAGGCATACCAAAAAGTGCTGGAAAATAAGAAAGAGTACCTTCAGAGGACAGGACATTTTGAATTGTCCTTAAAAGATAAAAGTAGATGGATTAGCTCTGTGGGGGGAAAGAAATGAATCATAAGCCAACCCAGGAGGCTGCAAGGAAAAAGCAGTATGTCCAGGAATGCTCCAATTCGAGGCTCTGCACATCTATGGAGCTGAAGGCAAAAATGAAAGGAAAAAGAGGATACAGGGTTTTAAAACTTAAATTCTGTATGTAGCCAAACTTACATATAAGCAGGTAAGCAAAATAAATACATTTTAGATGATGCAAGGACACTGAAAATGTATAGCCCCATACTTCTGAAATAATTACATAAGGATGCACAATGAACCCAAAAAAACAAGAATGGCATGGTTCACATGCAAAAAAAAAGAGGTAAAATGAGGCAAGGAAACTCTATAGTAGAGTCTAGGTGATTGTTGATGCAATAAAGAAAGAAAATCTGGAACTCAGCACACTGATCCTAACACGGGAGGTAAAGTGGGTGAGCAGAAGGAGAATCTGGGAATTAAAAATGTGCCAAGATTCTTGCTTATCTTGTGTTCAGCAAAGACAGATACTAAACAACTCTAGACTTTAAAAGGAACATGCAATTTTAAATATATCAGTAATTTTCATGAGGAAAGAGTAATTGAAATGAAAGAGTAATTTTCATGAAGAAAGAAATAAGATGAATAACTCCCTTACCATTAAAAAGCAACAACAACAAAGAAAATGAAACAAAGGAAATGTGATCAAGTTGAGGGTAGGAAGAAACTTAAACAAGAAAACTTGGGAAATAAGTTCAACATATTTTAATGACTCTGTATGTAAGCTTATTTTATTATTTTGAAGTTGTATTCCTTATTAAGTTATAGTGGCTGTCACAATTGGCTAAAAATCCTAAAGTTAAATACTCTATGTAACAGGCTCACCAAGTTAAACAATCAGATTAGAATATGAAAAATAAAAGGATAGTAAATACATTTAAGATCAGATCTGCCCAAAGTTAGCATATATAGCAACATTACTATCAATTAAAAGCCAATACTAGGCAAAAATTAATTAAAAAGGAGGGATATTTCATATTGATGAAACTTACAGTCCACCAGAAATATAGAATATTCATGAACCTCTGTTTATGACATAGCTTTGAGGTATATTTTTAAAAATGAGTACATGAGAAATGGATAAATCCATAATCAAAGTGTAAGACTAGAAGAAACTTCTCAGAAATCTAAAGCAAGTGGATTGAAAATAAGCAAGGAATTTTAAAATATACTAAAATAGAGAAAATTGAGAGTATTCACTCTTTGCAAATGCATATGGAAAGCTAAAAAAAATATGACACTGTCACAAAAAAAATCTCACAAAATCACCCCAAAGTAAGTAATATCCACACCATATTCCCCACCTGAAATGCAATAAGATGTTCAAAACATAACCATGGTCCTATTACCATGATGAAAGATATTCCATATAAATGGAAATTTTAAAAGTTTTCTAAACAACTCATGGGCCTAACAGGAATTCAAAATTGATATTTAAAACAATAGAGAAATGAATGATGACAACAGTGATGATGACTACAGGATGCAGCCAAAGCAGTAATCAAACGAAGAATTATAGCCTTAAATTGCATCTTAGAATAAGTAAAACTAAAAATTTAATGAACCAGGCTGTGGCAATTTGATATTTTTGATGAATTCCAAAAAGAAATACTGGTCTGTTCCTCTGGGCTACAGATACCCTTAGACTGTATTGAATTCAGAGGTTTCACTTTTACTTGATTAAATTAGGACTAGGGCTTTGATTGGGCCACGTCAGTAGGACATTGAGTCCCCGTGCCCTTGGTGGGTGGGTACTCACAGAAAAAATGACAAGGCACAAGAGTTAGTTGGAGTTTTAATGCTGGATCCCCAGGAAGTAAACACACAGAAGAACACAGAGGAATAGAGAAGGCTCTATAGACATGGCAGAGACCATGGCAGAGGCTCTCCCGGGAAATGAGAGAGCCTGATAGTCTACAGCTGACCTTGTGGAGAGACCAAAGCAGCTGAGCCCGGAGAGGAATGAGCCCCGGGAGAGAGACGAGACATCCCAGCCTAGAGCTGACATTGGAAGAAGCTGGGACCATGGAGCCTTAAGGGGAAGAGGAAGCCTGAACCCTTGCAGATGTCGGCAGCCATCTTGCTCCAACACATGGCAACAGACTTTGATGAGGGAAGTAACTTATGCTTTATAACTTGGTAACTGTAAGCTTCTACCCCAAATAAATACCCTTTATAAAAGCTAACAGATTTCTGGTATTTTGCATCAGCACCCCTTTGGCAGACTAATACACAGGCATACAATATAAAAATTCAAGAAAAAGTAAAAATACAAAAGATAATTGGAATGAATTGATAAAATGTAAAAAGAAATTTACGAAACAAAATGTGTATCAGTAAAACCAAAATAGGATTTTTGGAAAAGCCAAGAGAGACAACACAAATCAACGAGATTACAAGCTATAATTGGACAAAAATCATAGATATAAATAGTTTTTTATGTAAGACAACTGTATGTAAACTTTTATGCAATAAATTATAAAGTCTGAAAAATGGATGTTTTCTAGCTCTATAATCATAATCAACGCACAAAGACATAGAAATTGAAAAGTTAGTAAAAAGAAAACAGCTCTAAAGCATCAGCTCCAGGCAAAGTCTCCCAAATGTCAAGATTTCCTCTATTACATAAGCTATTCCAGGGCACAGAAAGAAATAAGACATTTTCTGAATGCAGCCTACATGAGCACGATAGAGGCAAGATCTCAACTACACAAAGATAGCTCAAAAAATAGACAAATGGCAGACTGCTCTCAAGGTAGAACACTGAAATAAACAAAATTCCTAGGTAAGATGGAGCATACTGAATTTAGCCATAAAATTTCTGGGATAAACCCTGCTTTGCCATTTTATATTATAGGCTTTTTATAAAATGGCAAAGCAGAGTCTAGCCCAGAAATGTTGTGAGGATGTTTAAAGTTTAAACTCTACTCTTTTTATTAAAAATCACCAAGTTTTAGTTTGGACACACACATATAATGCTATATATACAAATGCATATGATACATACATATGCACATATATGTATGCACATATACATGAACACACACATGTTCATCTCAAGAAGTGATGAAAATATGTTTCAGTATCTTCTTTTGATAAAGTAAGAGCCAAGGAGTCTAATAAAGTTTGCTTAATCAATTAAAAGTCTACAAAAACTTATTTAATAATGAAACACTAGAAACATCTCTTCTCAAGTAAGGAAAAGGCACCCTTAACCCATATCCCCATTATTCTTCTTACAATTTACTGGAGGTCTTTGCCAGTGTACTAGAACGGGGAAATAAACTGGTAAGATACTGTAAATGACACACTGTCAATATTTGTCAAAGATCATCTTCCTAGAAATTCTCCAGACTGAAAAACTACCAGACGCTATAGTAAGACATTTTTGTAAAGTTATGGGTTATAAAATCATCATACTAAAAAAGACAATTTCTCTACATATTCCCTAGGCAATTAAAACATATAATGGGAAAAACCACGTTTTAAGAAGTTCATAAAATAAACAAGAAACACACAAGGTCATTAAAAAGCATAAACTTTTGCTGAAACCACAAAGGAAACCCTTTCTAAATGGGGGGTGGGAGGAGGGAAATTCCCCTTAATAGAATGGCTCTATATTATAACTGAGGGAACTCTCTCCAAATTAATCTACAAATGCAATATATTTACCCCTTTTATATTTTTCTCAAAGAAAGTGTTTTGTAGTTTTATTACAGTGAATTTTTGGCTGTTAGATTTTTGCTACAAGGCTGAAAGGCTAGTTAACACAGAGGCAGATATAGAATCTGCATCCAACACATTCTTCTTTTCACAACATGAGGCCAGTCATTCTCCTTTGTTTCCTGCTCAAAACTAAGTATCCAAAGAAGAGGTGTTAACTTCTCAACTATCTATCATCCACCCACAATGGTAGCTTTCCTAATGGCCCTTCAAAATTACCTTAGCTGAGCTCCTTTCCACTAGCACATATTACATCCCCCTCTTCCTGACCTGTCACCCACTGTCACCCACTCTTATCTCACAGCTAGTCCATCTAACCTGTGTGGACATACCTTTGATGACCTGGAGGAACTACCTCCCAGAACCACAGTATGCTCCTGCCCTTCAACCTGAAACAAAGCATGTAGGTTTCACCATCCAACTATCTAATCAAGTGTTGCTTATGGATGCTAGGGAAAGGATTCTTGCAAATGGCCCTTTCAAACTTCAGCTTTCCTGTGAGAATATTAGCATGGACTTGCTACCTGCACCCTTCATTCTGAGGCTCAGTAGGAAAGATACAGGAAACTTTGAGTAATAGCTATGGCACTAAAATGGAGGTGTCAGTAAGCTGCAAAACTGAAAGCCTCACACTTTCAGAGTAATTGCTTCCCCACCAGTTTTTCCCAGATCTCAACTTCCCATCCATACTTTCCACATAAGTGCTTCTCCACCAGTGATGACTGATGAACCTCTGAGTTACTTGATGAGCTTGGCAAGATAAAAATAATAGAAGGAGGCGAGCAATGTGAGGCAAAAGGGATTGAGCGCCTTCTCTAAGGTTGGGTGGCGAAAAAGAAAAACAGACTAGAACACATTACCACTCTCGCATTCCCCCAAGTCTCCCTTTACCTTACAACATGACAGATGAAGAATGAGCCACTCTTGGGGGTGATCCCTTAACCCTTGCTCTACTTAATGGACACATTCTTCTTGGATTATGGAATAAAATGATTCACTTTCTTCTATTATTATCAGGAAAAATATTAGCTAGACTCAAGTACATGGAGGAACAAATGTTATTTTAAATGATTAAACTTAACTGATGCAAATAGCCACTGGGTCATATCCCGTGAAGTTTTCAAGTGGCAAGGAAGTCCTGTGGCCTTTGATCATGCCAAACTGGCTATATCATGAAGGACTTTAAACCCATTTATATTATCATAACCCAATGAAGGATGCAACAATGTGTCCTGTACATCTACCATTCTTTTAAGAAGAAAGCTGCATTTACTGGTGGCACTGGACATCTACAAAAATAATTCAATAAATCTTGCAATCATTTGGAATTCAGGGCAATTCTGTAATGTATTGAACTTGGTATTATTTTGTGGAAGGAGGCACAGCACATTCAAGTTGCAGAGAAACAAATCCTGGCCATCAATAGTCACTTTGTAGCCCTAGAAAGTTACTTTATTTCTTTCTTTTAATCGATTGCATGAAAAATAAAATGTATCATCTATCTTTGTACTAATGTTACTATGATATTTTCTTTTAATATGAACTTAAGCTTCAGACACTTAGGGAAAAAAATAATCACCTTCTCAACAAGAAATTACAAAAACTAATATCACAAAAGTTCTAAATTGGCCAACAAGAAGTTTCACTAAGAACATTTGATTTTAGAAACAATGACCTATTCAAAGATACTGTATACTCTTCCACCTGAAGTTGAAGATACATTAAAGCTTGAGGAATAAATTTCATTTTTATAATAACAATAACAGCTAATATTTATTGAGCACATTCCATGGTGCAGACACTCTTCTAAGTGTCTTACATTCATTAAATTACTCAATCCTTACAAAACCCTACGAAGAAGGTGCTAAAATTAGCACCATTCACAGATGAGGACACCGAGGGAGGTCCGGCAGATTTAAATACCGTGCCTGGGCCATAGTTTCATTAGTGGAGTAGGATGGACACTCAGGTCTGGCTGAAGGGACACACCCGTAACCACCTCCAAATAAGTGCTTTAGACATGACTTTGGTCTGCATGTAGTGGGTTAGAGGTAGACTAGTCAAATTGTGGATTATCTAACATGCATCAAACTTCCCTCTGCTCTTGGATATGATAGGTAGAGAACTATACTGTTTATTAACATTTCTAGAAAACTGCTCATGGCTGAGGAAGAAGATTTAAAACCAATGGGCAACATGAGAATCCCCATTATCTACACTAGTTTTCATAAGCAAAAGCAGATAACAGAGGAGGAATGTTTCAAAGAGGAAGCACAAGGAAATAAGACTTTTGAATGCAGGCTAGTATGATAGCCACAAAAGTTGCTTGGATAAAGGCTTAAAATAAGATCTCTCTTACAAAACTAGCCTAGCACTAAAATTATCTCAAAATTCTATTCCCGAAATGTGTTGAATTCACTGTTATGTAACATTTTCTGATACACTTCATCTCAATTCAGTGATGGTCCTCCCTCTTACAAATAACATATTTAACCTAATTGTGACTAAATTTACCAATAACAGTTATTTATATCAAAATGAAAATGTAGGAAAATGTGAGGCATTTCTTCTTCCTCTTTTTACTAAGAGGCATCTTTGGTGGAAGATGAGGGAGCCAGAAAAGGAGATTTTAAAAACATCCAAATCTATATACAGAACCCAGTTTAATGTATTAATTCAACAAACTGGCCGGCAATGTTGTCCCTTAGACAACGTGTCTGCACAAATAAATAAGCGCCAGCCCACTGGGGCCTCTGAAGTGAACAGGAGGAGTCAAACCCATGAGCAATAAGTCCGCTGCTGAGGGAAGCAGCCATGGAGGCCCACAGCAAGTGCTCCAGGAGCACGGAGGAGGGGGCGTGTCCCTGGGAAGCAGAGGAGGCCTCCCATCTGCTGGAGGAAAGCCAGGAAATTTGCCTGGAGGAAGGGAGAGAGGGTTAAGGGCACAGCACTCCAATGGCACAGCCTTCTTCCCCCCACCCCCACCCCCACCCCCAAGATGCAGTTTTCTTACTCAGCTTCATGGTCACTTTCCACACTCTTACACAGAAAGTGAAAACATAGCATTTAAAAGGTATAATTAATAACAAGAAGAACAGTAATAGAAATAAGGTCAGTTATACAATAGATGTCAGTCCTTTACTCTTGCAGTGGTGTGCTCACATACCAGCTTGGGGGTGGGGAGCTGATGTGCAATGTTTGCTGGCTGTCAAGGTGTAAATACCCCCATTGTGGCTGATTTCAAGCTACCCACGGTTCAATAGCCAGCTCTTGAAATTCCTGAATATTTAGCAACCACCACTACTCTAATCCACCACACCATGACTTGTAAGTCAGTTTTCAGCCTTAAAGATTAAATTATATAAGGAACTATCTGGGAAAATTAAAATTATGGTGCTATTCATTGGAGTATTGATGCTGTGTGATCTTCAGGGTATTTTTAAATCACCTTGTGCTCGTTTACTAATTTTAAAATTAAATTAACATTATTTTACTCTTGGTCTCTCTTTCAATGAGAAGTATGACACAAAACATACCTTGATTTTTTTTAAAAAAATCACATATTAATTGAACAAAAAAATTAAGATTCAACTATCTTCTCATCCTACCATCAGTTTCAAAGCAAAGAATAGGCTAGAATGTCTTGGAAAATAATTATGTAATTAAAACGTATCATTTACAATATTTAAGTAGAAATGAATATGTATGATATTAACATGTGATATACTCCTATTGTGTTCACATTCAAAGAGCTTAAAGTTGATTTTAGAAAAAAACTAAATCCAGACTCACTTTTCAAAGGTGAACACCCTAGGTTTGCAGAAGTAACACAACCGGGCCAGGGCTGCAGTCAGCTGCGGTATCATTAGCTGCACTGACAGCTTTTATGCTAAACTTGCTAAGTAAGTACAGTCCTGCACGGCAATCTCTGTGCCTGCTGCTTTGGCATTCTCAACAACCACCGAGTTCACTAAAAATGATCCAGTGTTGTTACTGTAGCTGGGAGTGTGGTATATATTAAACTGTATATGACAAGATTGGCTTCTGTCTGCTGTTAAATCAACTATGAATTTGAAAGTGTAACAGGCAGAAAAACAAGTGTAACATTCAGAAATACAAACCAAGGAACACAACTATATTCACTTCTATAAAAATACAAGTGCAACACTCAAAAATACAAACAAAGTATGTACAGAATCTGTATTTTATAGTCAATCTCACTTTCATTACATGGTATGGAGCTTAGCGGAAGAATGCCAAAAATGAGAATCAGGTACCCCGGCAGTTCTGTCCAGATTCACACTAAGTTTCTACCTCTGACAAGTGTCTTAATGTATGGAATTGGATTATATGATCACTAAGGTTTCAAGCAGCTCTAAAAATTATACATGGGGACACAAGTGCTAAGTGGCTGACTGACACCACTGACCAAGAGTGGACACAGGTGAGAATAGTTGCGACTTAGAAACTGGCAAAAACCCTTGACCTTCTGGAGAAGATATTTGGAATTTCTGAATCAGTGATACAGTAGTATAGCAGTTTGATAATGTTGATGAATTCCAAAAAGAAATACTGATGTGTTTGTAAACTGGTCTGTTCCTCTGGGCATATTAAATTGTATTAAATTCAGAGGTTTCACTTTTACTTGATTAAATTATGATTAGGGCTTTGATTTGACCACATCAGTAGGACGTTGAGTCCCCGCCCCTTTGGTGGGCAGGGACTCACAGGGAAAATGACACGGCAGAGGAGAGAGTTTGAGTTTTTGATGCTGGAGCCCTGGAAGTAAATGCACAGAGGAGAACACAGAGAAGCAGATACATGAGGAAAGAAAGAGGGCTCCATTAGAGACAGCAGAGGCCCCAGGAAGAGAGATGAGCCTCATAGTCTACAGCTGACCTTATGGAGAGACCAGAGTAGCTGAGAAAGCCCGGAAAGAAATGAGCCCTGAGGAGAGAGACAAACCTTATGCTATCCTACAGCTGAGAATGGAAGGAGCTGGGACCATGGAGCCTTAGGAGGAAGAGGAAGGCTGAAACCCTCACAGATACTGCCCGCTGTCTTGCTCAACGTGTGGCAAATGACTCTGGGCGAGAAAGTACCTCTTATGGTACCTTTAGTTGGACTCTTTAGGGCCTGATAGCTGTAAGCTTCTAACCCAAATAAACACCCTTTATAAAACCCAACAGATTTCTGGTACTTTGCATCAGCACCCCTTTGGCTGACTAATACAGGTAGTAATTCTACAAAGAAAATGTGATTAAAGCCAAGGAGTGTAAGTTGCTAAATTAGTCCCAGCATAGTCCTTCTACATCAATTGGTATCAGCATGCGTCCCTCCTTACTCAAATGCCCACTCAGTGCTGGGTGGGTACACTTTGTGTGTGAATTGCCCTCCTAAGGCAATTTGTATTCTTCAAGGTGATTAGAAAGATCATTCACAGCTTTTGTCAGCATTAAGTAAAGAAGTCACTTAGCCTTTCTCAGTTCTTGTTTTCTTCCCTTAGAATTGTATTTCATTAAATGTTAGATACCATTGATTGTAAGATACATCATTACCTATTTACTACCAAGAAAGAAAGAAAAAATATGCCAATTAAATCGACAGGTCATAAATTTCCAAGATGTTAAAAACATGAAAAAACAAACATGTCTTAGAATCAATCAAATATGGTAGAAGAAGACTGAGATCCATAGCTCTCCCAGTATCTCAGACAAAACTATCTTCCAAAAGGAGTTATGACAATGCAGGTGGGTCAGAAGTCTCATTTGGCTCAACCCTCTCTGTCCACACCCATAACCTTCATTTAACTTTTTTTTAAAAAAGGGAAATCATTTATCATTAATACTAAACAGAAATTAAGAAAAAGTTAGTGGAGGCTAAATGTAAACCTTTCAAATACTTTCTGTATTTATTATTATACCCCTCATGGGCAAAGAGTCCTTGCCTTATACTGTTTTGGGAGTGTGTCATAGATTTCTGATGTGGTCAAATGCTCCCAGTGTCTATTATCCTTCCTCGCTTAGCTATTCTGATATTCACAGGCACCTGGAGCTAGCAGGGATCTTATAAACCGTCCAGGTCAAGCCTTCATTTTGCAGAGCAACTGAGCCTTAACATGGTATCAGGACAAGAGTTTTATTATCTAACTCCCGAGTCTGGGAGCTGCTCAGTTCCAAACATTCTGTTCTATTATTCCTATCTTAAGCTATAATGGACAACTTGGAAAATGAAGTCTTTTCTCTCTACATGTCTGGGTTTTCTCCAACTAGTTTAATGAGCCCACCTTTCTCCACTACAATCCCAAAATGGGACTACATCTGTTTAACACTAAGATGCAGAAAGTCTGAAACAAATTACTCAAGATTCCTCAGATACTTCCTTTCTCACTGAGGTTCAGTAACAAAGGCTTGGAAAATTGCAAATAATGAGTGAGGAGAACTTTATAAAACAAAGGAAAAGAGTAAAACAATGTATTCAATACTCCCACACAGTGACCTTCTTTAAAAATGTTTTTTTAAAAAAATGAATGCAGGGAAATGTTTCCTCCTGTTAAACTTAAGAACCACCAAATCATGTCCAACCTACCAGCACCTTGTGATTCAATCCAAATCAAGCCCATCATGTCTACATATTGTGGTACCAGCCCTGGTGGATGCTCAAATAAATAGAGCTTCATTTGGAAACACAATGGGAAGGCAAAAAGTGAAGCATTCAAACTCCCAAGCTGAACTTCATACAATCATTTAAACTATTGCCCCATCACAGAAGTCCGGCCTGGTTTCTAGGAAGTGTCCTAGAGAGGCTGTCGCCATTTCTGCAGGCTTGGCCACGCCTTCCACACAGTACCAGGCGTTTATCTGAGGAGAGCATAACTCACTTAACAGGGAGATTCTGGAATCTGTCCCAAAAAGGGAAGCATCAGAACTGGCAGGGAAAGAAAAAGAACAATCATCATCCCAAACTGCAGGCATCCAAAGCCCTACTGTAGCTACAGATGCCAAATCTTCCGTTATGACCTTCTAAGCAAGACACAAAGGATGTGATCCCAGCATTGAGATAAGCCCTGCTTCTGTTTAACCACTTTACAAAAACCCGGGTTTATCCTACAAAGGAACTCATAACCTATCCCGTTCTGTATAATCAGACTCGCTGAAACCCCATGACCAATTACTACCAAGACATTTTTACGTCCTACTTCCTACTTCATCCTGACTTTGCATCTCATGTCTTCCTCTCCGAAGCTTCCTCTTCTATTCTGGACTTGAAGTCACCTCAAAAAAGGGACTTGTTTCTGCCAATCTAGTCAAGAGGGTCAATGAGGTAATAGTCCTTCTGAGTGTTTCGATTATGCTCCCTTTTGAGTCTGAGGGCTGGCAGGCAGGGCAACCCTGTCAGAGCTGCCGAAAGCTCTGCAGATGTCTCGGCAGTGTTCAGTCACACTGAAAAGGAGAAAAGATGGCCCTCTGACAACAGACAGCTGTCAATTAGATGGCGCGCTTGCACCCGGCAGGCCAATGAGCAGGCAAAAGCAGCGATGGAGGTGACAAGTGCTTGACTAATCAGTCTGCCTATAAAATCACAGGCCTTCCCAGCGCTCCTCACACCAGCACATGAGGTGACAGCATGAGCAGTCTTCCACTGTTCCTGCTCTCCTGTTCGCTCGCTCACTCACCCCAGAATCAGTTAGTACTGTTAGAAAGGCTCGGGTTAATGGGATATGTGTGGAAACAAAAATCAGACCAATGGGATTGGAGAACAAGAACAAGGGAACAACTTCCTCCAGCAAAAATGATGCCCAAAAGGAATACAGTGATGCCCTAACCTATGCAGAGCTGGTTCACACTGATACTGAAAGGAGAAGACCCATTACAGATAAACAGAAGTAAGCATTAGAGAAAAAGAGGCAAAGCAATCTGCCTGACCTTTTTATCCAGTGCCCATCTTGTCTTTTCCCTTTCTGGCCACCAGGGGGCAAGCGGTAGATACTTCCTTCTAGAGAAGGCTACAGATTTTGAGCTTAAAGTGCTTAACTATTTATTGGGAGTGGGGGTGGAAAGAATCAGGAAATGGAGTTAAATGGTATCTGGGGACCAGAAAAATGAGTTCCCAAAACCTTACACTTAATTCTTTCAATGAGTACTAACTCTTGAGCTCAAAGATACCCTCTAACTAGTCATTAAATGCTAAACTCACTACCTTATGAGGCTGACAGGTATTTTTACCCCCTGGGAGTAAAGATAATTTTTATTTGTTTTTTTTTTTACTTCTCTTCTCTTTTGGTTTCTAAGAGAGCAGCTATCGGAAGCAGAAGAGACAGGAAGAAAAACAAGGGGGCACAACAGAGGTAGACACAGAGTTAAATTTGTGGCTATCCACCTGTAGTGGAGAAGCCGAAACAACTGAAGTTTGATTTAAATAAAGATGCATTTGAACAAAATACAGCCTCATTTAAACTTGGTCCTGATTTAGCATCTCTTTCTGGGATGTTCCCCAACCATCCCATGCCTGCCATTATGACTCAAGATTGCTCCTACAGTTATCCCACACAAGAGTTCATTGTGCCTGCCACCACCCCCAAAAAAATAACCCAAATGTCTTTAAAAATAATTTTTAAAGACCACTGGAGAGTGAAAAGGAGAAATGGGAAGAGCTGATATTGAGGTTAAGTGTCCTTTGTCTTTTGAGAGTCAAAGAAAAAGTCAAAATTCAAGGCAAGGGTCTGCCACGAGGATTTTCCAGGTTTGCTCCAGCTCCCCTGACACCAAAGGCAAAGGCTCAGAGATGGCACATAGTAGGCAATGCCCTGGAGAACCTCGGCAATCAGACCAAAGAATGTTCCCATGGCCACTGCCATCTAGCTCATCCCTGGAAGACAAAGCTGTCTTTCTTTGAGAGAAATGTAAGAAGCCATTTAATCTCTGTCTGCATTCATGACCCACAAGCAGGAGCACTGCCAAGGCAGAGCCCGAGACCAGCCGCCGTCTTTCCAATACTAACACCTACACCTCACCAGTCAAACCAGGGCAGCAGGCCCTGCCTCCTGCCAGCTGCCAGGTATCCAGAGAAGCACACTGGGTCTCCAGCCAGGGAATCCCCATGACAGGGTTGAATGACCATGTCTCCAGGATGCCAGACCAATCCACTGGGTTTCTAAGGGATTAGGATACTCCTGTTCTATCTCCTGCCCAGACTCGTATAAAACTGTATTATCATCCACATAGTCACCATTCATGAACACCAAAATACAAGACCTTCCCACTGTCTTCAGATACCACAGCCTTGGACATTCAGACTCTTTGCCATCATTCCAGCTAATACTAAAACGGACATCTTCTGACTGAAAGCTGTTTCCTTCTTGGTGATTCTTTTCTAAATATAAATATGTAAGACACACAATTACAGTAAGTTCTTGGTCAAATTTGCAACGTATCATTTTGCCATTTTCCAAAATCTCATCAGCACTAGATATTTGCAATACTGAAAAAGGTCTTTTATGTTTACTTAAGGGCATGGTGCTCCCAGACAAAAATCCAAACCATACAGGAGTGTGTTAAAGTGAAAGTAAAAGAGTTTTACACACACACGAAAGTCAAGGAGTCCATTAGTTCGTCCACATCCACAGCTTCTGTAGTGATGGGAGCCGCTCCCAGGCAGTGTACCAGGACTATGCTCTCTTTCAGCTGCTGGATTTCTAGTTGAAATACCAGAGACTCCATCCCTCTTTCAAGAAGTCTCCACTGTCCCCTGAGCATTCCTGGGGAGATGGGGATATGAGGCAACTTCAGTTGAGAAGCAAGAGTAGCCATACCATAGAGGCTAAGGGGGCACTGGCTGGCCAACTTGTACATTTCCTCTTAGAGCCCCTGACACCCAAGTGCCATTTGTAGGCTAGAATAGAAGGCAGGAGGTAATCTTTTCCACAGAGAGGACCTGGGGTATAGAAATATTAGGACTGGAGGGGGGGTGTGTGTGACCATCATATCCATCCCTCTAAAGTCAAAGTCAAGTGGCAGGTACTCATAGGATCCTGCTCTTTGTTGCTCTGAAGCTTTGAATCTGTAAGTTCATTCCACATGTTTTCTCCCCAGAATGTGGTATGCCTGTGGGCTCTTGCTTATGGCAAACGAACCTTCTGGGAATGTAGGACTGGAAAATAACAGTATCGACTGCCCTGGGTAGGCCTGGCTCGTGGCTTGGTTCTGACCAGAACAATGGAGGTGGTATCAGTCCTCCCAGTACGGAATGATAGTCAAGGCTCTCTCCAGCTCAATTAGGGCTGACTGATGCCCTATCTTGTACACTTGCTTCTTAGTTATTGTAAAGCTTTTACATATTTAGGGAGCTTTTCTATCAAAATATTCTGGAAAGGCTAGAGGCTCAGACGCATTAATGATATCTGCACACATGTGCTTTTTATCCAAGTTCACAGTTCCTGGTCACTGAGGGTAAACAGTGTTATCAGTGATTATTATGGATTTAGTCAAGTATATTTTATTCCTGTCATTTATGAGCACTTGTGTTGGCTGGCATTTACAATGTCGGGATTCTGTCACTTTGGCAACCTTCTGAGACAACATTTTTCCAGTGTTACAGTGACATTTCAAAAACTCAGTATTTACAAGCAAACGACACCCTCTGGCTCAGTGACAGTGCAATTCAGTGGTAGTTGAACAAAGGGACACTAGTCCAGAAAATTCTTCAGTATGTGTTTCCGGCTGCTACTAGTATTCCTTTATAGTCAAGGATGGCTCTGTGCTCTTTTGAAGAAAGAGGGGACAGAGACATCAAGAAAACCTTCAATGTCATATGAATATTGGAATTTAAATTGTATTGTGTGGGTCCATATAAGCAAGACTGCAGTGTGGTACTGACCAAGTCTCAACATTTCTGAGCCTTAGTTTCCCATTTGCAATAAGAAGGCAACGGGCTCCAGCTGATGTCAAGAGTCCTTCAGAGTCTATAACAGTCTATCTGTAAGGGTTTCAAAATTATAAACAAAAGCTAAGCTCATCACCATCATTAAATTATGTTTTTTTCATGTCCTAGTTCAAAGTGACAAGGAAAAGAATTATGTGGAAGAATATGAAGAAACAAATCATGACCCAGTCAATTTATCCACTTTATCCATGTTCCCCTCTCCCTATCCTCTTTCCAAGCAAGAAGTACCAGAGAGAGTGAAGGAGAAGGGAACCTGGAGGACAATGTATCATTGGTCTTATACTTCTGCCCTGAGCTTCAAAATGTTTATTGAATTTCAGGAGGCCCATAGTCCTTTTTCACCATTACCAGAGGGTAGGAAGTTACTGCCACTGACGGGCAATAGACAATGTAGGAAACATGCACTATGCTGCAGTTGGGAAATCGTTCACAGTAATCTCTTTTTCAGCCTCTGAAAAGACAATGCTCATGAGATATAGATTGCTAGATGCTTTACACCTTCTTCAGAAATGCATAGTCTCTCTTACTGATAGAAAAAGTCCCCAGCACAGTAAGTTGGTGAATGTTTCCTTGGATGATACCTAAGTTAACTGTGAGAAGAGAGCTGGAACAATCTATGAGAACACTGTGTGCTACCTGCTATGACAAAAAGCAACATCAGGCTTATTTAGGGATTAAGAAGTGGTTTAGAAAATGGCAAATCTGGAGTTTGATCCCACCTCTGTCATTTACTATTAATGATGATAGAACCTCTCTCAGATTCAGTTTCTTTATCAATAAAATGGGAAGTGAAAATAGTTCCTATCCCTTAGGGTCATTGGCATAATAGTTTAAGTGAAGAAATATGAATGAAGTGCTTCAATGTAAGTCATTTATTCTCATGTAACTTGTTACTCTTGATTCATTCATTCATCTATGCATCCATTTACTCTTAAGCAAACATCTTTTGGGCTTCTCCTGTTAAGCACTGGAGACAGAGATGACAAGCTTTGTCCTTGCCCTTCTCTGGCTCTAGAGAATGTGACAATTGCTAGGAGAGAGAAATGCACTGGAGGCTATCTGAGTACAGAAGAGAGGCACCCAGCCCTGGCTGGTCTGGCAATAACATCGAGGTTCCCTCAATGAATGGTCTAAATTGTGAACAAAGAGTGTTAGTTATCTGGTTAAAGGGATATATGATGAGAAGGGGAGGGCAGGATAAAGCTGTTCCAGGCCAGTGGAAGGGCCTTTGTAAAGACAGAGAGAATGATGAGAGCGTCCTTTAGGGAACCAAAAGCAGCTCAGCATGGCTGGGACACAAATATGATTGGTGATGGTGAAGGACAAGGGTGGAGGCCAAGAGAGGGGCCAGGCTACCAGGAGTCTGTACACCAAGCTAAGGATAGTCCTCTGGAGCCACGGAAGATGTTGAGTAAGGGCGAAACAGCATTGGAGACCATCACCCTAGCAGCAGTGGGAGAGGTGCTTGTGGGGGGGGAAGGGTAGGCAGAAGCAGAGTGGTAGACTAGGGATGCAGGATGGGGTGGGGGAGGGCAGTAGGCTTATTTAAGGAGCAGAATGAACACCATCTGGAAACTGAGGCCTTATGGGGGGACTGTTGTAAGGGAGACAGAATAGTCTAGGATGACTATTATATATCCCAACAAGGGATATAGGAGGAAGGACTTATCCTGGGGGGGGGGGGGGGGGGGGGGGAGGGGGTTCGATCCAGGGAATTCAAGTTCAAATGCATAATACCCACTCACATAAGTTTAGAAATTGCCAAATTTTACTCTAGCTCCTGGGAAAGTATATCTAAACAGACTTAAGAATATAAATTTGAAAACTCATAATTATGGAGCCTCAAATATAGGTGACTCTATTAGCTCAAGTCCTCTACCTGGAGAGTGACATCATGATCTTTGGTGCGGGCATATAGTGAAATGTCCTTATTGCTGGCTGGGATTCTACAGAGCTGATTTAGGATGTCTGCATTCTATTTCTAGAGCTATGCCTACAACTATCAAGAGCAAAGATAAGATTATTTGCGTCAGGTAACTAAGGGAGGCATATTGCACAGAACTCTATAGGAGCCTCCAATCTTGGCATTTACGCACTTCTGAAGGCACACTGTGAAATTTTAGAGGATAGTGGAGTTACCTAAGATATAATGGGATGAAAATTCTGCTTTGTATTGACGTCTGAAATGGCGAGAGTCTGGAGTCATAGAACTAACAGGATGTAGGAAAGGGCAGTAGAGAACAAGTTCTCCTAGAAATAAAATAAATCAAAGGACAATCAACCTCCTCATATATAAAACCCCAAACTTAAATGTTCTTTCCACCGACAAAATGGCACCCTCAAATCAAAAGCAAGTAAGTCCTACTTGGTAGCGAAGCGGGAGTAGGATTGAAGGGAAGAGGTCCATATAAGTGACTTTGCTTTGGTTGAGTCAGTTAAATGGCAGAGATCCAGAAAGACTTCTTGAAGGACGATGTCACAGTAGTGAGTGGCAGCTGTTGACATTCTTCTTTGTCACATGTCACCGTCCATAGCAAATCTTTTACCACCACGGATGTTGTATCATACCAGTCACTCTACACATGACAATTCCGAGTTGCAGAGCTCAGCGTGACAGACAGACTTCACAGTTCAGAAGTACTTGTAACAGATATTTCCATAGAGGAGAATCATACCTAAGGGGAGGAAGTGAGGTTGACAGGGCTCCAAGGGTGTGGTATGGCCTGAGTTAAGTTGCCTTCCCCAAATTCTGCATGAGTGCTGGATGAAAAGTTTGCTTAGAATCAATCATGGGCTTTTCCATTGAGATAAAAACTATATGTGATAGAAGCTGAACTCCTCCTAAAATCTTGAATTCTGATTTCTTTGGTGTTCTGGGTCCTACTCGTCAACAATGACCCTGTCTAGGGCTTAGCCTTTGTCCCCATTAAACCTTAAACCCCTGTGAACCATGAGTAGGAGGAAAATACCCTAGCTGAACACAGACTGGGTGTAAGCACATGGGCCCTGCTAACTCCCATTGGAACCAAATGACCACTGGTTTTAATCAGTATTCTTACTAAAAATTAAATTAATTATTTACACATGTGACTACTTTTAATATCAATACAGCTGCTTGGTTTTCTACCTACTTTACAGCAACCATCATCTAATATTTTTCTGTAACTTCATCCTGTGAAGCCATCTACTTTTTGACTGTCAGCATAGGATCTATTTTCTGTTGTGTATGCTCATTTTGGGACAGGGATCCATCTCTCTCTCTCACTCTCTCTCTGTCCATTCCTGAACAAGTCTTTTGAATCATACAAAATGTTCTTTCTTACTAAGAAACTGTGCAATGCGGAAACTTCTTATTCTCCCATATTTTTCTTCCCATACAGTGAGTATCTTTTCTTTTGATTTTTTTATGATAATATGAAGCAAATTTACAAGCATTTCTTCTTGGTCAGATCATGGTAATATTGGCATGATTAACTCACCTTGAAAAATATATAGATACCCTCTATAACTTCAGTGATGGATAAGTAAAAATAAGGCTATGCTCAGAAACATATCTGTGTCACTGAATATTTTACTATTATTCCTTCTTTGGATAAAATCTTTTTTATAGGTGCCCATTATCGACCAACTCTTCAGCACAAAGTCAGTTAAGGGTTTAAATACAGTAGGAATCTACCTGCGTATGTTTTACATGATTTAATAATAAATCTTTCCCTTTTCCTATTATTTCCTAATCTGTCATTATGATGATCACACAAATCTCAAAGAAGGCTGTAAAAATCTCTAAGCACAAGATGAGTTAAGAACAAATATTTTGATCCTGATTTTGTAACCCTCATGCCGGTACAGTAATCACGTTCAGAGTTAAGCTGCATGTTAAGGTCCTTTCCCTTTGACTTTATCCTGTGTTTATTACAGCCAGACTCTCAATGCTTGGATCATATAGCTTGCATGGTATTTTTTTTTAATATGTAAAGACAAGCAGAGAAGGAAAACAAAAGTGATAATAGATGAAAGTGACTTATAATCAAAGAATAAGAAAAGCTAGCTACTTGGCTAAATAAAAATAACATATTTAGTGATTTGTAATATAAGAATAAAATGAACTCACTGGGTCTCAAGAGGTCTGCAATATGATCTTTGCAAAAGGTAGCTTGCCAATTTAATTGAGGTAGGAGTTATTTAATTTTTTTACAGGTATAGTTTTCAATAAAACTACATATGCCTATAATACTGCAATGGCAGATGTGTCTCGATTATTAGAGGTGGGCTCAAGGGAATATATACAATGGATCTTGAAATCTGTAAGCAGCTGTTTGGGGGGGCTGAAATGATGGGGGAGGGCACTGTACCACACACACATGTTCCTTAAGTGCAGCCATGTTTTGTTATTTAACTGCAGGTGTATTACAGAGATGAAATTTAATAACTTACTGTATACAATACCAATAAAACGGAAAAGATTCAGGGCCCTGCTGTTCATTACCGCAGTACAAATGAGCTCGGATTATTCCGCATGCATGCACGGTCAAATCCCGCCATGCAGAGACCTATGGGTCCAGAGCTCAGGAGGATGGTCACTGTCTGAAAATCTTGGTGAGGTTTTCTTCCTTAATTATTTTCTTATCACTGAATTGTCGTTGTCCCAAAATGCACACAAACGTGGCTTTGAGATGGGTTGAAAATAGGATCTGGAATTTTTTTAAATCATAGAAAATCTCCCCTGGAAGACATCTTTTGAAAGGAGAGAGAATGGAAATAAAGGATAGGTCGGTATCATTAAGAACCCTAAGAATATAACGGTGATAATATATTCTATTCAACAAAATCTAGTGACGCGCCAGATCAAAGATCGCTACACTGCCAAAGGTTGGCTTCTCCCTTTATTAAGGCTGAAAGGTCCCACTAAAGTAAGTGTCAAATTTTGAAAATGACAATGTTTGTGTGTTAGAAATACTAAAGCAAATGCAGCTAAGTATCCTTACCTGTTTTCTCCTCATCATGAAACGACTTCTTTACCCCAATAAATAACACACTGAACATAAAAGGTCCATGCTGCAGAAAGCTCAGGTTAGTTTATCTGTGAGTAAAAGCACCTGTAAACAAATCCACGTACACAGCCGAAGCACACATATAATTTTTCAAAGAATGGGGTTCTTGGCTTCTAAGCAGTTTACCAATATCTGGCACAGCAGCAGCCTCAATAACATCTCTTCTTTTCTGAAGAGTTTATTTTGAAAACAACCCTAGTAAATCCTTTCACACCCGATTATGGGACTTTGTGGGTGTCTGTCAATGTTCCCAATATTCTAAATTTTTGTTTCAGTTTTCAGGGTTTCGTTAGCCGTTTCCTCAATGACGGAATAACAGCCAGCATGATCTTAGACAAGGGAGTAAATATTTCTGCCATTTCATGTCGCAAAGTTAAAATTGTATGTTGCCTTTCCTCTAGGAAGAAGCTACGGGGCAGTGCTGGACTGCTTTCCACCTGATACGCACGAATAATTTGAAACATTGAATTTAATCAAGTACACCTCAGTGTTAAATTAATTATTTTCTGTTTAGTTATTCATCTATCTTCCCCTTTCTCTTTACATATCAAACGTATAAAGATGAAGAATTGTAGTCCTAATTGCTCATAGTTATTAAAAACCCCTTAATACTTTTCATAAGAGAAGAGAAGTTAATCCCAAGATCCTGGTGAAATTTCAATTTGGATACGAGGAGTCCATTTCTTTGGTGTCTCATAAATCATCTCAAGGCAATTTCAATGACTTTTTATGCACTAGCTGTCCTGCTACATAAAACTTACCTATGCTTCTAATACATATTAAGTCATTCCATATATTTCATAAGCGCATTAAATGCCCTAATTGAAAAAATATTGGGTCACACTTAAGAGGGGGCTAAAGGTGCCGTTTCAGACATTTGCTCTATGTAGTTCTTGCATTTTTGAAGGAGCAATAATTTGATCTAAAATGAATCCAAATCCGTGTAGTAGCAAACCATTCTACCCGCATTGCACAAAAAGCAAGGCCAAAATATAATCTATGTGTTTTTAAGAAAGCATTTGTGCTACTGCTGAAATGTTAATTTGCTGAAATGCAAATTGGCTTATTTTACCGCAGTCTTTTCCCAGGAAATCCTCACTGGTTTTAAAGAAAACATAGATACTGGTTTTGAAGATGTTACAGAACAGATTATTAAATACAAAAAGGCTGGGAAGTCAGAAGCAGCATTGCCCACCCTTCCCTCTGCCTCTCTGAACAGATCTGAGTTCATCTTGGGCTGGTCCCCACTCCTGGCTGTTTTCCATGGGTGGCTTGATCCCATGCACCAGTCATTAACTGAGGAACCACTGTGCTCTCAGCACCATTTTAGGCCTGCAATCTCCAGCAAGCCTGGAATCTACCAAAAGCGGTTTTCTAGATGGGATCTAATATCGACCTCCGAGCCTAGAAACCTCAACATGGGCTTGGGAGGCAGAGAAACAAAGTTGGAAAAGCTCTGGCTTTGAAATCAGACATTTCAGAGTTCTTCGCCTGCTTCTGAAACTTACTTGGAGTGATCTTGGGTTGTGTACTTTTCTGCCTCAGAGGTTAGTAATACTCATCGTAGAGGTTTATACAGGCACCTAATATCAGTTCCCAGGCTTCCTAGAGACACCCACTCATTAGCCACATCAGTGTTGTGAAAGGACTGGGGCCAGGATTGGTTCCCCTATCTAGCTGATCCTTGACAGAGCAACTCCATACAACATCACAGTAATCCACGAGTCAGTTGGCCAGCCATTGATGGTCAACCTTGTGTGAGAGTAATTACTAAAACAGAAAGGCAACATGAGAATTTAGGGAAACTCCAGGGCTTAATGCAAGATTAATCTAATAGCTAGGGGAACAGAGATTACCATAAGGTTCCAAATTTCAGGAAAAGAGTAGTATAGTTTAGCTTGCCAAGTCACATATCTACTATTACCTCCTTTCTTCTTCAACTGAAGCTTTTCTGATAATAGGCCTGAGCAGTAACTATTTTTCTATCAATATATCTTTAGAGATCTGAAGACTACTTTAATGCTTTCACATCCTCCAGGTAAGAAAACATATTTAAAACAGGATTTTTGAAGTTACACTTCTAAATGTATGAAGGCCAGAATTGATGGTGCTAACATGAGCAATGGAAGAAATCTCTTCTCTGCATTTATATGCCAGCTATAAATGTACAAGAATGATGGAATTAAAATAAAAAAAATCACCAGGTTGAAATCTTCTATTAAATACCAATTCAGGCAAGGGTCATCAATGAATGCTAAAGCCATCAGGCCAAAAGTTTTGGGGGAACAGGGATATTTATATGCCCAGTAACAAATATCACCACAAAGATAATTTGCTACTTGCAAAGGGGAAATGGCATCTTTACAATGGAGAGTTCTGGAGGCTCCACCTTTACCATAGGATTAAAGTTAGCATCCTCCTCACCAGTAGAACAACTTGATATTCTATGCCTCCTGATGGAATGCAGTAGGAAGCACTCAGCATCAACTAGGAAGTACTCAAGCCAGTAATGTTTCACCTGAATCTGAACAAGTCTTTAGACCTGATTTTCAATTTAAAGGCAAGACAAGTGATAAAGGAATGAATTAAACACCACCACAAGAGGAAAAAAATCAGACAATTCTAGAAAGAGGGATATTTTCTAAGACAACTGGCCTGGTCTCTTCAAAAGTCAGTATCATTAAAAAAGGGGTGGGGGAGTAGAGAAACCTCTCTAGTTTAAAATAAATTAAAGAGGCAGAGTAACCAAATGCCACGAATAAATGCAATGTCTGAAAAAAAAGAAAAAAGCTTTTGAAGACATTTTCACAGGGACAATTAGAAAACCTGAGTATGGACTGGGTATTCGATCAGGAACTACTGTTAATTTCTTTATGGGTGATATCAGCATTTTAGTTAAGTAGGCATACATTCTTATTTTCAGGGATGCATGCAGAAGCTTCTAGGGATGAAATTTTATTATATTTGTCACTTAAAAACAGTTCACTGAAATATACATACATATAAATACATTATATGTACATAAAGCAAATATAACAAATATTTACTGTTTAACATAAGTGGTTGGGTATATGGCATTTCATTTTATTATTTTTTAATATTTCCTGAGTGTTTAAAAAATTGCATCAAAAGGTAAAAATAGTTTTAAAAAAATAAAATAAAAAGTGGAGCAAATAGAGCGCGATTCTCCTTAATATCCAAAAAGCTGCTGGTGGGATTGAAGCATAGGTAGGCACGAGCTGCCTTTTGTTTCTCTCCTCAGTACCTAACAAATTACTAGATGGTCAAAAAATTCTTGCTAAACAACACAGTGAAAGAATGGATCCATTCTCTCCTTCAGTGTGCATTGGGTGGCGGATGAGAGAGGGGTATACCCAAAGCCATCCCCAAAGTAAATAAGCGGCTATCCAAAAACTGTGCTGCAGGGCCTGGCCACTGATGTCTGAAACCATCATTATTTTAAATATTCTGTCCCATTCTCCACACTGACAAATTCAAAATAGTCTGGCCTGCATTCCGACTTTTGGTTCCAACAATACACCCACCAGAAACACAGAAAATCTATGAGTCCCCTCATTCGTGCCTTTCAGGACACACAGCTTTAGGATAGCGAAGCACCAAGCAAGGCTCAGTCCTGCAAAAGTAGGAGTAACTTTCTACACTATGACCTCTGTGCCTTCCCAGGGCCTGACAGGTACTTGAGAAAGAAGGGCTTGCAAAGGACTTTTTCTTTGAAATACTTTGGAAGAGAGAGTGTGGACTCCGTAGACATGAAAGAGATGTTCATTATAAGGTTCTCATACATGACTTTTCAGATTTTACTCTCTCAAAATGATTTCCAAAAGTGATGCTGGGGAAATAAGCATGACATTATCAAAATTAGGCCATCCTGGTCCCCACTCTGCTAGGCACAGGGCACACTGTGCTAGGTAAAAGCCACATGGCCCCTGCCCTACAGGAGTTTGCAGAATACTGGTAGAAACCAGCATTAAACAAACTTATAAGAATTGGCAAATTCTAAAAAGCACAATGAAGGAAAAGAACATTGTACTAAGGCTCTGTAAGACAGGGGCCCTGGACAGGAGAGTTTCCCAGGGAAGAATGCATAGGACCTGGACTGAATTACTATACACTAAGATCAACAGTAAAACATACTACCAAATTAAAAAACAAGATATTTTTCTGTGCACACAAGGCCTAAGATAGGCATTTACATGAGAAGAGACAAAAGGATTCTGTGCCTTCTTTGCTTACATGCTTTGCACTTAGACTTTAAATAAGAAAAAATTAAAGGGGACAAAAGTTTTAGAATTAAGCATCCTGTAATTCCATATGTATAATAAAAATAAAGGGGAAAAACTTATTCTCAAATGTGCAATTTAGTTTCAGAATCAACTATATGATGTTTAATTTCAATGAATCAAAAAATGACTAGGCTTATGAACAAACTAAGTTAAATCTAGTAGAGATGACCTGTCTCTTTTATCGTTTCAAAGTTTCTGGAATTTAATAACGGTATCCAAGCTTAGGCCTATTCTTAAATCCCATCAGTTTTAAGACTTAAACATCAAATAACTTTATCTGAATGGTCCTACTTGATTACTTGATGAGAAGGAAAAAAAAAAAAAAAACCCAAAACTTGGATAAGGTTAAAGTCTTGGACTTCACCAGAGAAAATATATACGGGATCGGACACTTCATATGTGGAATTTTCTATAAAGATTTCAAGGCATCTTACTGATTTTCACTATATCACTATTTTTGACAGACTTAAATGAGGTGCACATGCAATACAGTTCCATGCTTAATGATCAAGTTAAGGCAAGAAGTTGAAAAGATTTTTCAAAGTCAATAGTAATGTCAGGTTTTGAATACAAGTCTTTCAAATAGAATAGATTCCCATAGCTCAGTCATTCTCAAACGTCACTGTTCATTAGAATTACCTGGGGGGCTGTTAGACAAGCACAGACCCCAATTCATGAGGTTCTAATTTGAGTGGTCTCAGGTAGGGCCCAGCTTTCTGTATAGTAGACACACACATGCGCGCACACACACATCTTGCCCAAGAGATATTAATATGAAGTCAGAGTTGGAAATCATTGCTTGATACTTAGGCTACATCTCAGAATAAAATAAAATGAAATGAAATGAAAACTAAAATAAGATTCCTGATAATCACTGTTGAAGTTCCATTTAAGGAGAAAACTTCTGGGAGACTGTGTTGACACCATCTCATTCAAAAACAGTAATCGCAGTGGAAAAAAAAAAAAAAAAATGTTTGTAATGGCCAAACACCTTATTCAAAGCAGCAAAAGAGGCCAAAAAGCAAAATGACATTTTTCTCCCTGTGGTCAGCTGCAGTGATGTCCCCATTTGGTCTTAGTAATCAGCTATAATATTAAAGTTGGCCTATCTTGAGAAAAACTTTATTTCTACTCATTTTAGTTTCTGTCAGACTTTCCATTATAAATCTTATTTTCTCTGCCAGTAAAAGTAGCATGAGGTTGCAATTTGGCAAGAACAAGTTAATCTGGGTGTGATTTCCGTACCCCAATTTCATTTAAATTAATTTTGGCATATTTAGTAAGAAATGAAAAAAAGCTCATTTGGTCAAATTTGTTTGTTGATTCATTTATTTCCATACAATTTCAAGTGTTTAAAAGTCATCATGCTCATTTCTGACCATTTCATATGGATAAGCATGGATGAATTCATACTATCCCATTACTGTTTTTAATGGGGAAAAAAAAAACAACTTAATTGGTAATAGAGAACATGCCGACTTTTGTTTTCCTGATAAAATATCTACTTTTTAAAAAGTCACATGTCTATCGCTATTAGTGTTAAATCCACACGAGAAAGAGAACGGATATATATTTTTAACCTAATGTATTGAAACAATATACACCTTAAAATCATAACTTGTTCCTCCAGGCCAGCATTTCCCTACCTGTTGCTAACTGTTATTTCTCTCTATCAAACAAAAGACTAGTGGGATTGGAATAAGCGTGTCTGCATGTAACACTGCTCATCCCTTTCAGTCCCCGGGATACATGTTTATAACACAATAACGCAGCCCTTGGCACTCCTTAGTGCATATCATCTGAAGGTTTTCCATCCAGCACCTCTATAATACAGTCAAAAAAGCATCCCCTCCATGAGAGTCACTCACCTTGTCACACAGTGGGGAATCATTTCAGCTGTGATCTGCTATTTAGCCTTGAAGCCCAAGATACCCAGACTTTGCCTTTCTTTAGGGTTTGCATAGCTGGTATTGTAGACAGGGATTCAAAGAAAACGGCACAAGAGAAACTGACTGATTCCCTGGAAGACACTCTATGGGCTATTCTATTCTCAAACTGCACAGAAAGCAGAAATACATAATATGCACCGTTTCATCTTCATCCCCCTTTTCCTCAATCAGGGAATTTCTGAAATTTCACTCTTTCATTTATCCTTAAGTAATCACACTACTTATGGATATTGCTGAGACCATGCTGAGCATAGTCTAAGCAGAGTTGATTCTTGCAAGACACACAACCATGAAGCAGAAATAAGAATGAAGGACTGTCCACACTCCACAGCGATAGTACGAGACTTTGTAAGCAAAGCATCTGCAGTCAGAGTCATAGAGACAACAGAATTTTCCAGGACATGAATGTCTCAGAATGAACCTCCCAAGGTCCAGAAATTCAGCCGTCCCAGACAGTCCACCTCTGCTCCACCCTCCGCCCCGTGCCACTTCTCATCTCACCTTGTATTTGCAAAAAAATTAACTTCAGTTTCACCCAAGGGAAGTATTCCCCACAAACCGAGGGAGTGCCTGTGCCCCTGCACATGCACAGGCAGACTCACGCGGTCTGGATGATGCTTTCAGAAGTTAAGGGGCCTCAGGCTTACTCAGCAGAGGAAATCTTTGTGTCTGAGAGGAATCACGCCAATTCCTATTAGTAAGAAAGGACACAGGGGCGAGAAAGCCTATTCTCTCATTGACCAGAGAAAGAGGCCCAGCAAAAAGAGAGACCTCTTCCATGACCAGCTGCAGAAAGGAAGGATGTTGCCAACTTTCTTCTCCCCCAAACTCTAATGACCTCTGCCTTGACCCTCAGAAACCAGATACACAGGAGCAGGCTCTACTGCAGGAACCGAGAGCTTTCCACCAGAGGCAAAGCACTGAGAGGCTTGTCGCCCAAGCTATCTACCCAGAACATTTGCACTCACATTCCAAAGATGTTTCCGCTGCACTGGAATGGCTGTAAATTTCTTTCCTGCAGAATTCTTTCCAAACAAACTGCCATGAACTGCCCTCTGCAGCCTGGGTGGCGGGGTTCTTAACCAAGCACCGTTCACCTCATCTCAACAGAGCTTTTAGATGCCGAATATGACTAAATTGGTCGCTCAACCAAAGGAGTAAACTTTAAAAATGCAAATATATACGGAAGAAAAAAAAAACCCCACCAGAACTGCACTTTCTATGTCTATGACTGATGTGTAAAGGAAGCTTCCTTCACAGGCTCTATTTAATTATGAAAACTCATGTTGGCTTACTTTTTTTTTTTCAGGGATATATTAAACAGGTTGTTTAAAAAATTCAAAATGGATCCCCCGCCCCCCATCATCAAAGAAACTGGGAGGACCAGAAGGTTCAAGAGAGCAAGCATTCCCTTTCCAGCACAAAAAGAACATACATTCTGTTTGGGTGAATAATAAAACAGTAGAGAACTCTGTATTTTAAAAAGCGTTAATAAATTTTGTCAAGAGTTTTC
>JAQZBX010004109.1:0-61893 GCA_029593785.1 Cabassous unicinctus
GGGATGTTAGGATTCTCTGTCATTACATTTTGCTTGAAAATGATTTTATCAGTAATTTGAAGATGCCCTTACAAGTTAGTTTGTTTAAGCTACTCTGATTTATGTCTGGTACAACTGGAGTCCAATCATCACGTTTGCTTGAAACACATAGTTGATATATTTTCTGCCAACTCTCCATTTCCTATTCCAAATGTTATTTGATTGCCCTTTATTGAAGGTAAGCCCTGCTCAAGTCTCGAAAAGGAAAATAACAAAATAACACATCAAATTATTTCACATTTTAAATATGTGAAATTTCAAAAGTACCAACTAGGAAACTCTTTGAGAGATAGCCTATGACAGAAAAAAAGAAAAAGAAAAGAGAAAAAGGAAGAGAGAAATAACTAATGATATTTTTTGGTAGACTTTGTGACTTGCTTTTTTTTTTTAGAGAAATTGTAGGTTTACAGAAAAGTCATGCATAAAATAGAGTTGCCATACACCATCCTTTGTTAACACCTTATGTTAATGCAGTACATTCGTGTAACCTGCTTTTATTTGACCTCTATGGAGTATATTTTTTAATTGTCAGGCATGTTATAAAAGCACTCTAGACATTTTCTGGTATCAGAGAGGTATTGTGCAATGGATCTGATCACACTACTAGAGGCTGGAGCACGCTGTTGGCTAGTGCCTTGGGTGGCTGAGTTCAACCAAGGCAGCTGAGTGTACAAGAAAAATGAATCGCTGTGGCAGCTGGTTTGGAAAGCAGGATGTACGTGTTCTGGTGTGTGCATCCATTTCAAGTGTGGAAATAAGACACTCTGCAGCCATGTGAGCTGCACATAGGTCAATTAAGAATTCACAAGTCTATAGAGAAGGAAAAAGAAGACACTGGAGAGAGCCGTACATTTTAAACCTTGAAAGTATTCAAAACACTATTAATTAAATACTTTACCTCATCAGTGTTCCCCTACTTCACGATAAAAGGCGCAATTTTAAACTCAAAGGGGCCAAGTAAGTCCAGATGATACATACTAGGAGTAGCCCATCCTGTAGTGACCTTCCAATACCAGTCCTTAAATTATGCTCTGAAACATTATTAATGTTAATTAATTGTTTATTTAAATGTAAATTGATTTAATGATTTATTGTTGATATTAATTAATATTTATTTTCCTTGTATGTCTATGTATTCTCCTCACCAAAGCACAAATATACCTACCTACACACTTCAAATATTGACTCTAGCAATTTAACTTTTAAAATAGTTCAATTCACAGATGTACTTTAATTATGAGCCTTATGTTTTCATTGTTCTGTTCTTACATAAGAAAGGTAATCTTTAGGGTTAAAAATAATTTCTTCAAATTTTTCATATTGAAGTACAATGAAAAATAGAGGCACGTCTTCAATTCTGATTAGTAAGACTAATTCCAAGAGAGCACTCAGAAAAAAAATGAAAACAGCAACAACAACAAAAAAAAAACACTGAAGAAACACATCTGTGTTGTTAATGGAAACCAAGTTTCCTTCACACTGTTAGGAAAAAGTAACTCCATTGTAACGATATTTTCCCTATGTAAAAAAAGGATTTTTCAAACCTTTCCTATTGTGTGGGTTACTTCCCAAAAACTTTGAAATGCAGGTTTTAAAAAGATGTTGCAAAGTGCAACCTAATTTAAATTTTTATGGTATTCATATTTTAAGGAGGATGGAACATGGAAATTTAGTGTTTCATCTAAACACCCAGATATCCTAGAATGTGGGGTCGCTTGGGTAACAGGTCACAGTATCAAGGAGAATCTTGGGGAAATTGGATCTGGGTGGCTATATAATCCACAGAAGAAGGGGGGCAGGAAATCAGAGGAATTAGGCAAATATTTTGCTCTCAGGAGATTTGGAAAAAATACATCCTACGAAGGAAGGAAAACCTTAAAGAGAGAAGTAGTCACCCTTGAGAGATTTTCCCAGCCAGGGGCAGAATAAAGTTGCCTCACAGCCTTCTGCAGAGAAGCCTGGTATATCTGGGAGACATTTCCTGGCCACATTTTAACCCTTTTCCTGTCTGTTCGTTGCTTGAGTTGTTTATTAAATTGCTCTATTGATAATTAATATCAGGATTAATCAACCTAAATAGTTACTAGAAATCTTTTTCCTATGTTTTTAGATACCTATTGGTTTATTTCTTTTCTTAAATCTTATATATCAAAATATGAAAGTTTGCAAGTTGGGGATTATTAGGATAATAATCCTAATTATTCAGGAACAAATCTATTCCCTGGGTGTTCAGGAACAAAGGCTTAATTTAGAAAGACAGAGTTCCCTTTAGAGGAAATAAGTTGTTTGACAATATTGTAATGGTTCTCAGCTAAAATACAAACATGATAATTTGGGAAGGGAAACGGAGAAAAACAAAATCTCTTGAAAAGAAAAATTAGCAGATTAATATAGCAGAATATAATCTGGTATAACATCTTGGGAAATATCAAACAAATTTGGATTCTCTTGAAACCAATATGTGAATGTCTCTCAGACTTGTGGGAAAATCAATAATAAGTATACAATGTTAAGAAAGCCAAGTTTAACTTCTTAAAAGGGCGAGTTGCGAACCTTAAATTGTGCTCCTAACCCCAATAGCCAACTCTGTGAAGATAAGAGTTTTATGTGACTGGCCCAGCACAAATCTACCACAATCACTTATCCACGTTCTCCTTGGCCCCTATTCCTGATGGTGACTCTGATTTAGTATATAGCCACCCATTCTCATCACTCTGATATTTTTATATTACTGAGCAGGCAAAGTACCAACTTTGACATATTCCAGCTTCTTCACCTCAAATTCCACCAGATCTAAAATGTTTTGGGAGCTTCACACCCAGTTCTACTTTTTGCATGAAACACCTTTTTAAAAGAGAGAGCAATTTGGTGATTGCAGGGAGGAATAATAAACCAATTTATGCTATCACAAATGCCCCTTGGTCCAGGCAAACTCATTCATTTCTTTATCCAATAATTTTTTTAAGCCTCTGCTATATATATAAAGTTAGTGTGTTAAAGTTAGTATCTTGGAGCTATAATGGTAGACATGACACAGCCCCTATCTTCGATGGAGTGGAGGAGAGGGTATCACTGTGAAGATAAGAGAAAGGCAATTTCAATTCAGTTTTATAAATGTCTCTCTCTCCCTCGTTTTGGTGAAGAAGAAGTCAGTGAAACTTAAGGCAGCACAAAGCCCACCAGAATGTAGGAAATCAAGTTTTGGAAGCATCTGTTATTTACAAGGAGAGGATAAGAAAATGCATGGAACTTACTTCTACATTCTGCCCCACCCAACCAACTTTTGAACACTAATTTTTATTATTTTTCCTGCCTCACCCTGGATGCTTTAAAGGGACTCTCAACTCCTGGACTCAGAACACTCAGTTTCCAACTCTGTAAAGAAGAATTAAGAGATGATGAAGAAAAAATGCCTTATTTCCTAGAACTCTGATGTAGAGATCTCAACTCTATTAGAATTGTAATTTATGCTCTAAACCCATTGTTCCATATGGGTGGCATCCTACTGAATACTTGAGACTTTGGGGCCATGTTCAGATGGGTTAAGTTTCATCTACAGTTGTAGCATTATGCTCTTGATCACCCTTGAACACTATCTTATTGTTTGAGTAGAATAATTCCTCACCTTGAAAGGTCTCCCATGTTCCTAAAGAAATGCAGTCTCACCTTGGCTGTGACTTCACCTTATGCTACTCTCACCTCTTACAACAAGTTGTACCCCATTTGACAAGGCCATGGAATGACTTATTCAGTGCAAATTCTCATCAGATAGACAGAGAACTGGCTACTTAATTTGCAGAACCTACTGCAAAATGAAAATATGAGGCCCCTTGTTCAAAACTTATTAAGAATTTCAAGATGGCAACAGTAGACCATAAAGGCAAGTGTGAGGTCTTTCTGAGCACAGGGCCCTGTTCAACTGCACAGGTCACACACCCATGAAGCCAACCCTGGACAGACATGGTTCTAAGAGGCTATCGCCTCAATCATGGCAAAGATCACTTAATGCGTTGATTAAAATATGGTAGCTTGTCAATATGCTTTCCTTACCATTTGAAAACCATTACTCCGAACATTGATTTTTTTTAAAAACTTCAGATCAACTGAAAGAAGTAGCATCCTAAAAATTCAAGGTGTCCTCATTTTTTGCCTTATCACTTTTCTTGGTGTTTTCATTTTATACTTTTCTGTCTGAAATTTCTTTCTTTCTTTGCTTTCAGATCCATCCAAGAACCTAACGGAAACATCTGTTGAGGTAGCAAAGCAAAACCAATTCTGTGGAAAATACTACATTTTAAGAATTTGAAACATCTTACACACTTACAAGCCAAATGGATTTCTTATTTGCACTTTGACTGATTACCAGATAATTACAGTGCTTTTACTGTGTGTGACGAAATATCCTATAGTGAGAAAACTTGGAATTTTTGGCAACACCATGGAAAGTGGGTTTAAAATAAGGGTTTTCTCAGTGGAATTTTTTGGAATTATGAAGAATGATCAACTGTCTTCTAATTTGGATCTATAGTTACTTTGTACCATTTTAAATATATGTATATATAATATTTTGAAATATTATATATTCTCTTCAAGAAAAGAACAGTACCACAGTTTGAGGAGGCTGGTGTATCTCTTTGAGTTTGGGGTTTTTTTTAGTTTTTTTTCTTTTTTGTCATTTCTTTTTCTATCTACAAGGAAGACATGCCCTTTTGGGAATTCAACATGGCATTCACACTGGAAGGCCAGCTACAGGTGGACTCCTGAAATTTGAGGCATTATGACAATACTGAATCAAGAGCTTCCTTCTGTTTCTACTGGATGGCCCAAGGAAGCACATCATCCTCTTTTATTGCTTTCTACCCTGTGCAATATTAGCATGCGAGCTTGGCTTACATAACCATACTTTATATTCAATTGATATATAATAACCATTCTAACCTCTTCCAAGAAAATATTTTTAGAACTACTAGCTTTTCCACAAATAAGAAAGCAAGGATTCTTGAGGAAGGCACTCCACCAAGCAATTAAGACTCTGGCAGAATTTTGGTAGTCTATGGGCCCCTGTATTAATAAGTCCTGTAAATACAATGTCTTAAGGCTTTGTATAGCTGTTCTAGATGCAAAAATGTCCTCTGATTAAATCCTAAGTCTGCCATCGTTAATTGCATAGTGCTATAGCAAGAAATCTTACCATGGCACCTCTTTCTATGTTTGATTTACTTTTCCAAGAGTATTCAGGTCTCTTCTGATGAGATAGGAAGGCAATGAAAGGAATTAGGTTTCAGAATAATCTATGTGACCAAAGGTTGGACAGCACTATTAAAGTGGTAAATAACTTCTTTCTAAAGCTACTTGTCCTCTTCATTTGCCATTTATTTTTTTACTGAATCAGCTTTAACAAAACCCAGAGAACACCCAGCCTTATGGACTTATGGTCAGCCAACACTTCTTCCACAAAGTCTTTGCTTCCTCCATGGCCACTATTTCCAACCCCAATATTTTGAAAACCAGAAATTCATTACCATAGCGTCAGTGTCCTCAGTCAGTAAGATGAAATGTAAAACGTCAAATCCCATTATTGGGTTTCAATAGTGGTCACTTGGATGATATACATGGGATGCACCCCCAAAAATATATTACTGCCCACCTTTCATTTTTGAGAATTACTCAGATGATGCCTATAAGAAAGAAATATCTACTTAGGTTCTAACATTCCTGAGGATAGCATAATAGTGCTGTATATTCCCTATCACTTTTCTTATCATCTTGCAAGTATTGCTGTTTTTCCCCAAAGCCTTTTCCCTAGAATGGGTTTCATTGAGATTCTTTTTAGATCAGCAGCACAGTGGAACCCTAGTCTGGACTTTTTAATTCCAAACTTCAGGTAAAATCCAGAGGTTCCTTCATCTCTACCAATATAGCCTGAAGTCTGAGAGAATGTGTAACACTCTAACCAGAGGGGTCGATTCTGCATCTTGAAGGCCTAGAAAAGCATCCAGAGGTGGAAATTGAATCCTCATCATGAAATCCAGGCTTCCTAAATACATTTGCAAATATTTGCCAGAAGATAATGTAAAATTCGTACCAGCAAGTCATAATCTCTTTAATTTAGCATCCAGATCCATATACCAACTAATATATTATGACTAGCGTTTCATCTGTAAACTTGACTAAACCTGGAAATCACAAATCCAAAGAATTATCTAGAACAGCACATCCTAAAATATAGAGGAATAAATTCTATAATCAGTTATATTGGGGGGAAAATTAAACAAAATAAAGAAGAAATATTTACTGAGGGAATTTTCTGAGCTTTACACCAAAAGGCACTGTGCGTCTTTAAGAAGAAGTAGTAAGGGGAGATAGTAAAATGCCTGGTTAATGGAGAGCACAAGGCCTGCCTAATCGGAAACCACAAGCAAGTATTTCTAATTTAGGACATGATTACCATATTGCCATGTCTTCGATTTTTTAAAAGAACCCAAAATCTGAATTTTTACATGAATTTTCCTAAATTCCTAAGGTGAATTGAACTAATTCCATTAAAAATGCTGTGAGCATTATTATTGCCCAAACTTTCTTGACCATGTGGTCTTTTGTTTTTTATGAGATTAGTGTTCTCTGGAACACTCATTTTAAAATGTTGGTTCTGTAAGAAAATCCAATGAGAAAAAGGAAGACAATTCTCTTTTGTAAGGCCTCATCCATGCAGAAGCTTTTTGTAATTTACAATATGTGGAGCTCATGGCTTTTCCTATTCTATACCCAAAGCCTCTGAATCAATGAAAGAGCTAGTCTAGATGCCCACATCTGTTAGTTCATTTTCCATTGTTCAATTCATGCAATAACTTCCCTTGGAAAGACCTGGAGAAAGTAACAAGGGGAAAAAAGATCACGTCAGAATCAGGTAACGATCCAATGAGACAGGGCAAATATTTTTAAATGTCATCAAACTCAATCTGGTTTATCCAAGTCCCTTACTCAAATGTGTGAATCATCAAGTTGTGTTTGGATTTAACTTGTGCCAGTTTGGGGAGTTCAGTAGCTACCATCTGCCTGTTGATTCTGAACATTGATGGTGTAAAAACTTATATCACGTATTTCTGATATTTCTGGTAATAAAGAGCTCAGTGTGGTATGACTGATATTGATTTTGAGCTTGTGCATCAAGGATGATGAATTATGCTATAATGTTATTAGATCAAATGCAAAGGATTTCATCTGGAGCCCTTCCTTCTTTCGGTAAATGTGGAAATACAGTTTATTTCATAAGACAAAGATTTTCAAAGTCAGTTAAATTCATTTGTGGATATTTTTGTATCATAAGATTATCTATTCATGACTCTGAGAGCATGTTGAGGAGTTTACTACTTGGCTTTTTTCCATTATAGAATGATGAAGAATGTTTTTACCAAACATAATTCAACATCTTTTTTGATCAAACTGAGTTTGTCACAATGCAAAACAGTGATTTTATAGTTCAGAATATTAGGCCACTTTAGCATTCTCACTGATACACTAACTTATGGAGGACATACAAATTGTTTTTATGAGGAGATCCATCACATTCCTCACCTGCATGGGAAATGCACTCCTTCCTGGAAGGTTAAATATCTTGTCACAACATGGGTTTCTCTTTTAATTAAGCTTGGCAGTCCCAGTTCAAAAAGCTATTTGAGTTTGCTGGGCAAAGAAGTTCATCATGTCTCTTTTCTTGACATTGTCTACCCTCTAAATAAAAGTGTTAGTGTTTAACAAATCATAGGGCTCAAGCCACCTCTAGCAAGTTTATAATGAAAAGAAAACAAGATAAAAATCACTACCACAGAATGTGGTCACTCAGGACTAGTGGCAGCAGCAATAAAATCTGATTTCCTAGAACCCATGGGCATAATGCAAAAGTGATGAGACAGAATCATGTTCACACTTCAGTGTGAATTAAAGAGGAAGTCATTAATTACTCAAACATGTTTCAATATACTCCCTGCTATTTAAGATTTATGCATTGTTTAGGTTGAATAGATCAGGATTTTTTTTCCCTTTTAAAGGATCTCAGGGACATCAAGGAAGTCGTGGCATGCTCTCATTATTGGTACATGAGTGACTCTCGTTGATTTCTTTATTAGGTAGTTCATTTCATTTTCTAAAAAAATAAACTTTCAATTATTTATTTCAGTGACTAGTTATTTATTAAAAAAATAATAACTGATTACAAAACATGAAAGCCAGGACCCCAGCTAATACCAACTATATTTGACCAGGCAATGTTTGTCCAGCCCTGATCCCCACCTGCTTAGACAGACTATAACCCAAGAGGAGACTCACAGGCATGCAGTGAGGAAACGCCGAGGCCAGATGTTCTACAAGAGAGCGGCTCTCCGCCGTTAGAACATAGCACGTGGGTGAATGGGGATACATTGTGGCGTGGGGTGGATGTAGCTTCTTACTATTAATAAAGTCTGCAAGTGATTTGTTTTTAATATTAATAAAGTCTGCAAATAAATGTTTTGAGGAATCATAATTGGTTCGAGGGTAGTTCTCAAACAGGGCATAAAGGGACAGGCCAGGTGTGGGAAGTTTGGAAGGCAGGGTCCTTGCTAGTGTCTGAGCGCACAGTGATGAGGGTGGAGGCCCCGGCACCCTGCAGTCAGCATTTGGCCTCAACCTACATGCAGCAATAGGGAGCCAGTGTGGCCAGATCTGATCATTTTAAGAGAATCCAGAAAGTCAGATGTTTATATGAAGTCCCTAACTTTTACATGTTTGTAAAACCCGATGACATTTTGATAATAGATACGGCTGATGATACTCTTTGGCCTGTGAGACACCAATTTGTGTATCTGGTCAAAATTATATTATTCTCACATATTGGCACTCTTATGTGCATCATCTGGTGGTAGACACAGCAATGGAAGTACAGCTAATTTGCAGGCAATTGTACATAACCTGCGGCCTATCTTACCTGTGCCACTGAGGAGACCATGGGTACAGCAATGGAGGTTATTTGTCCGCTGTTAGGTACATGCCACAGTTGCAATAAGGGGCCACCCTCTATACCAGAACCAAGGAAATGAATTAAATTACCATCATTTCCAACCTTAGGGTAACGAAGCTAGTGTGAGAGCAAATTTGGGGAGTGGAAGGAAGCAGTAAAAGGTTGGCAGATCCCACCAACTGGTGCTTGCGAGGCGTGTAAATTGGGTCAAAAGAATGCTGAGTAGTGGCTGCCCGGTACGAATATCCTCCCTGCTCTGCTGCTGCATTCCACACACACCCTCCGTACACGTGGTACTGTTTTGTGGCCCTGCCTCTCATAAAGGCTGTCTTTCATAGTCATAACTGGGCTCCACATGAAGTTTTGATGTATTTGGCCCCTGATGTGGATCCTCCTCAACTCTAAAGTTTTCTCACTTCCCTTCCCATTCCTACAGCTGCCACTCACTCACATCATATTTCCTCCCCTTTCACCTTTCCACATCTCAGGCCTAAAAGGCACTGTGTTTGTTGAAAAGAGCCCCAGAATTGTAAGCCAAAAGAGGCCCCATCGGGTTCAAGTCCTTACTCTCCACTTACAACCTAGGAAAAGTTTGAAACCTATCTCTCTCTCTCTCTCTCTCTCTCTCAGTTTTCATGTCTGTAAAATGGAGGCTATTATACAAACTTTAAAGGTTGTGGAAAGTCTAGGGAAATAAAGTGGAAGGGTTTTACCAATGTAAAACAGTATGTAAACAATTATTCTCAGTTAGCTGTTACTGTGTATCATCTAGAAGCTCCCTGTATCCATATTAGCCCACACAAGGCAAAGCAAAACAAAACAAAGGTGCCCAAAATAGTCAAAATATTATTTCACACTCTTCTTTCCAGAAAGCTAGGAGACTTGCTCGACTTTGTAGAATTCCCCAATTGCTAGCACCACTGTGTTTTCAAGCCCATGGAAAATGTCAACATAAGCTACATTTGAGGAATGCCATTGATACATGCAAATAATTGTGTGCTGGAGAAGCCACCCTCCTGGTGTCCAGAAGGCTTATCCAAAACTTGAATCAGTAATGGCCTGAGCCATCTGGTGTTTGAGACAATCATCAGCAACAAGATGCAATGTCAAGGCCAGGCCACTCTTTCCCCATGCTCAGCCCTCTTGTTATTCAGGTGAATAGTCCAAGCATATTCACATCCAACCCCTGTTACTGCAGAGGTATGACCTCTTATGCCCCCTCTTATATCCATCTCATTGGTAAAGATTGCTCAGAACTCCAGAGTAGAAGCGGTATTTTATTCATTCATTCACTCATTCATTCAGTAAACGAATATCTGTTGAGTCCTTACTATGTGCCAGCCACAGTACTAGATGCTGGGAGTGATTGCAGACCCTGCATTATTCTAGCAGAAACAGACAAAAACAAAAGTGAGCAAATAATTCTGAATCATGATAAAGGAAATATAAAAGGAGCCAAGACACTAAATAATGGGAGGGAAACACTAACTTTAGATAGGAAGGCAGGGACGATCTCTTGAAAGAGATGGCCTTTAGCTGAAAATTGGGAATTGATCAGGAAACAGCTAGGCAGAGAGTCAGGGAGTTTCCTATCAGGAGTGACACAATCTGATTTATGCTTATAGCAGACACTATTGGTGCCCATCCATATCCTCTCATTGTTCCCATACTTGTGCAGGGCAGACCAAATGCTCCACAGAATTAGGAGAACAGTCACCAACCATTGATAGGCAGGACTTGGTGTATAAATCCCCCAGCTTTCTTGCTCCCAGTTGGGACAACTCAGCATGTTCTAGACCAGGGCTGTCCAGTAGAACTCTCTGCAGTGGGAAAATATTCTATGTCTGAGCTGTCCAGTATGGTAGCCACTATCCACACACGACTATTTAGCACTCAAAATGTGGCAACTGTGACTTAGGAACTTATTTTTACTTTGATTTTACTTAATTTAAAATTAATTTTGGACAGCCACATGTGGCTAGTAGCTACCATATTGGACAGCTCAAACACAGAATTCAGTCTTTCAGAGGTCCCAAGTGGGATTGAGACCTGTTGCCAAAAGACATAGCCTGCTCATAAACATACATTTTATTGGCTTATTTCCATTTCCCATTCCACTTCCCTGACTCCTTGTAAGTGCTTCCTAGGTTTGCCTCTCAAATAAACTACTTCCACTGAAATCTTTGTCTTAGGGTTTTCCTATGGAGAGACCCAATTAAGGCAATGTTTAAAACCACCCTGCTCCAAGACAGAGATGAGATTGGATAGGGATACAAGAAGAACTGAAGAGACCAGTAAGGAGGTTTTGATAGTTAAGTATTTAGTAAACTTACATGGAACACTTAGCTTGTTAGAGCCTGAGACAGCATAGTGAATAATGCTGTTTCTTTCATGGAAAAGCTCACAGCTTAGATTCTGGCCCTGGCTCCATCAGTCAATTGCCATTAAATAGACCCAATCCTCCAAGGCCTTCTTGATGAAACAAGCATATGGATGTGCTACATTTTAGAGGAAAGTTTAATCAGAAAGTTTAATTCCTTCCAAAGATCTAGACTCATTGTCAATGGACAAAAATCAAAGTTAAATTCTTAATCAGAAGATTTCAAATTTGTCTCTCATCCTAATATTTTCTCTTACCAAATGGTCAAACAAGCATGGCATTCTAGAAAATTCATTGAATTAAAAGAACCCTTATTTCTAATCACACATTTAGAGGCCACTTAAATTTCTTAGGGGAAGGAGGGGGAGTCTCAGAAATTATATTTGGTATAAGCAATAGCAAATAATAAGAACAGGGGGAAATGGTAAGCCAGGCAAAGAACCAGTTCAGAATTTCAAAAGACATAGACAAAAAGCTTACCAAAGGCGAATAGGTGGGAAAGACTATATACAAGAGTAATAGAGACCTTTAAGAATAAATTCAGGAAGGTTACATTCCCCCTTGACTTATGACTTTCCAGAAATGCTACAGGCAACCTAAAAGGCTTCAAATCAAGAAAAACAAGAAAAGGACAAGTCTACTGCCTGAAGCCAATAGGTGGTAGAGAATTCAGGTTTTTCTCAAGCGCTATATTGCTTCTGCTTTCTGTGTCAATAAAAATTATCTTCAGGCCAAAATGGCCAGAAGGAATTTTGAAAGAGAGCGATAAAACCCATGCTGGAGGAAAAGATTTAAAAGAGATCTAGCAGTGATGTGCAGAGTGGGGAGGCAGGCACCTGATTTGTAGCTCTTGCTGATTTCTGTGGTGTGTACTCCCACCATGGACTATCTATACAAGCTGCCAGCATAGACTATGTTAGAAACATTCGCACTGGCTCTCACAAGCCAGTGACAGCCAGGCGTCAGCACAGCACTATCTGGGTTAGAGGAATTTCATTCCTAGTACTACTGAAAAACACCCACAGAACAATTGCCACACCAGTGCCAGGGAATTTTAAGGGATCTTGGAAAAGTACCAAAAGTTTGTATTTGGTTAAGTATAATTACAATTGTTAAAAGGAAGTGGATTCAGGAAACTATTGATAGTGAGCCTGAAGTCTATCCAGGACAAGATTATAGAGCAGATCGTCAAAGGAGTTTTTGTGAACAATGAGGGAAGCAGTAATCACCAGGAGCCAAATTGGGTTCACTTAGAAAAAGTCACACCAGACTCCTTTTTCACTGACCTCACTCCTTTCTTTAAGTCATCTAAAAGATTTTTAAAAATTGATGGACATGATGGGCCTAGAGCGAGAGTTGGCAATCTATGGACTGTAAACCTAATCCAGCTACCTGTTTTTATAACTGAAGTTTTATTGGAACACAGCCACTTGTTTATATATTATTTATCTATTGCCTATGGCTGCTTTTACAATACATAGCAGTTGGATTGTTTTAACAGAGAACTATTGCTCAGAAAGCCTAAAATATTTGGTATGTGGCCCTTTACAAGGAAAGTTGGCTGATCCCTGGTCTAGTATGGAGAAGAATGGATGATAGCACAAAGTTGTGTGGACTCATAACCATGTTGAATAACCATATTCAAAGGTTTATAATTCATGGAGTTGGGGTTATCATGAAGAAAGATTTCTAGTGGAAGAATCCTAGGTTCTATAGACCATATCCTATGCTAAGTTTTATTATCAACTGTGTGAAAGAGGGCATTACCATGGCATGCTGTATTAGTCAGCCAAAGGGGTGCTGATGCAAAGTACCAGAAATCTGTTGGCTTTATAAAGGGTATTTATTTGGGATAGAAGCTTACAGTTACAAGGTCCTAAAGAGTCCAATTCAAGGTACCACGAGAGGTGCTTCCTCACCAAAATCTGTTGCCACATGTTGAAGCAAGATATCTGTGAGGGTTCAGCCTTCCTGTCTCCTCTTAAGGCTCCATGAGTCCAGCTTCTTCCAATCTTAGCTGCAGGCTGGCATAGGGCTCATCTCTCTTCCCAGGGCTCGTTTCTTTCTGGGCTCAGCTGCTCTGTTCTCTTTACAAAGACAGCTGTAAACTATCAGGCGAATGGCTCTTCTCTCTTGCCGGGCCTCTGCCATATCTATGGAGTTGTCTTTCTTCCTCTGTGACTCTTCTCTGTGTACCTACTTCTTTGTGAGAGTCCATTTATATAGCCAAGCAAGGGGGCGGGGTCTCAACCCTGCATGCCCTAATGACATGGTCAAATCAAAGCCCTAATCTTGATTTAATCAAGTAAACGTAAAGCCTTTGAATTTAAATCAGTCAAAGGGTATCATCCCAGAGGAACAGACCAGTTTACAAACATAACCAATATCTCTTTTTGGAATTCGTAAATAATATCCAACTGCCACACATGCAGACCAATTTTGCAGGTGATCTAAAGTAAAAGTGGTCATTGACTACCTTGTATAGTTGAATCAAGTTCAAGAAAAAAGACATGCAGACGAAAGCATCTATGATGGTTAGAAGCAACTGAAGGACACTGGGATGCTTAGATTGGCAGGCAAAGAATAAGCAGGATTAGGAATGAAAGCTGCATTTCACTATTTGAAGGACAGGCTTTTAGAAGAAGGATTAAATTAATTTCTAAAGAAAGCATGGAATTTATGGTTAAACATTTCAGTTTCAAATAAGAAAGAATAGTCAACTGACTTTCTTCAGGAGGTGGTGGGTTTCTTCTGGAAGAAGCGTTATTGATGGTGCTCAAACATAGACCAGAAGACCTCTTAGGAGTGCTTTTAGGATTCATGCCCAAGGAATCTTGCACTTCTCTGAAATTCTGATTCTCTGAGGTTGTTTCCTTATCACTGTAATTCCCACATTCTGCAGAGAAACCCAAACCGCTCTACATCCAGATGTCCCTTAACTGCCGCCAAGGCCCTGCTCACCCGGCAAAAACATAGGTCTTTCTTCCCGGTTTTAAAGGTACTTGTTCTTCAGATTAAGTCCACTAAGCCTGGACCAAGTCAGCCCCATGTCTAATCAGCCAGTTAAGCAATAATGGAGTGATGATAGAAACAAGTTGGAGTTATAATAATTTTATTCTAAACCAACAAACAGCCCTTTGTTATGGAGACAAGCAGCAAAGACTTCAGGACAGGAGTGTTCAAGCAGATACCACGGCAACTGCAAGGATGACTCAGCAGAAAGTTTGGTAACAGGGAAGCAAACCAAAAGCAAAAAGGTCAGAAACAAATTGACAAAAATAACAAGTTGGTTGAAAGATCAAATTGGTTCAAAAATGTGAAATCAGGCAATTTACTGAATATTTTAGCCAGGGATGTTTCCACTACCTTTACAAACCATGGTTTGTCAGACAGTAGATATGATCTAAATAATAGTAGAGTAAAAAAGGCAAGAACAAATATAGTAGTGGGATATTCAATTAAAGAAAATTTACGTGGATAAAAATCTCTTGACTCCCTATCACCTTCCAGTTTTAACAGGCTGCTTACAACAACGCTCTTTTCAGGAAGAGTCTAAATGCAAAACCATCAAATATTCCTTGGCCCCATTGCAAGTTTTGTTTTTCTTATGTTGGAGAAATTTGTTAAATGGTAACAGTCAGCACTAACTCAGAAGGTGTAATGTCCATTGTTAATTAATTAATCATTGTGTCAAATGTATCCAGAATCCAACAGCAAAATACCCTAAGGAGCTGACCATCACCTGCATGCATACAAATGCCAGCAAAGAAATGTGTGACCTGAGGGACAGGCCTAGCAAAGCAGTCTCACTGCAGTATGGCCCTAATACAGTGATTGTCAACTCTACAAGTCTCAGTGCCTTCTGTTGATAACAAATACTGTTTTTTCACTTATTTTACTTTACTTGTTTTTCCTAAATATTTTACATATTATTTTGGAGAGTAAAACCTCCTAAAATAAAATTTAAGGATAATATAACCTGCCTATAAATGGGATTTAAAAAAAAAAATCAATATAATACTCAAACTTAACATAAAGAAGAAATACAAGAAAATAATTTATAATAAAATACTATTTATTTTCATTTGTAAAATACTTCAGCATGTAATCCCAAAAGATATAATAAAATAGAGGTTTTCACATATTTACAATAAATAAGTTTAGATTTAAGAGAAGGAAAAGTCACCCAGATACTGTTAACACATTACATTTTAGGTTTTAAAATTCAGTTAAATTTTACTTAGCTTGGGTATGTGTGCATATGTATATGTTTGTATATAAAACCAAGAAGCTAACGTCGGTAAACACAAACTGACACTGGCAGATTTACTGATGACTCAAATACCATGAACCATGTTGCTCTTGGTAATGTGATTTTTCTGAAATGGTGACTAACTCTTGGTAAAATGCAGAACAAAACAAGACAATCTTTCCCCTTTGCATGCCAGTTGCACTCCTGGGTAATTTTAGCATATATGAAAACCATGCCAACCCAAGTGTCCATCAGACTGATAAATGGATAAACAAATTGTGGTTTAGTTATACAATAGAATATGATTCAGCCACGAAGAGGGATGAAGTGCTGATACATGCCACACATGGATGAACCCCACAGCATTATGCTGAGTGAAAGAAGCCAGACCAAGAAGGCTGAACACTGTAAGGTTCCATTTAGATGAAATATCCAGAATAGGCAAATTTGCAGAGACAGAAAGCAGATTAGTGGTTCCTGGGGCCTGAGGAGAGGGAGCAATGTGGAGTGACTACTAATGGGTGGTTATTTATAGGTGATGAAAATATTCTGAAATGAGATGGTGGTGATGGTTGTGCAACCTTGTGAAAATACTAAAAACCACCGAATCGAACACCCTGCTATCATTACAATGGTGAGATTTTAGGTAGGTGAATTTTCCTTTTATACTTTAAAAGGTTGGAGTTTATGGGATGTGAATTATGTTTCAATTTTTTGAAAGACATGTAAAAAATTACTTTTTGTCAGCTCAGTTCAGTTCTGGGCTCAGATCATTCTAAACAGGTTTTTCACACTACTGTTCACATTTTTCACATTAATGTTCAGTGGGACATTATAAGTCAGTGGGACAATAAATAACTCTTCCTTGAGCAGAATTATCTTAAGGGCATTACAGCCTTCCTCCCTGCCTACCAAATAGCAGCAGCACCCCACAACTATGAGGACAATTAAGAAACCACCGCACGAAGTTTCCGTATGGCCCTTGAGCACAGGTATTGCCCATGTTGAGAGCTACAGCTCTGATCCACACAAAGAAAATATCAAAATGTGTAATAATTTGCACTGCAACTTTCTGGATTTCCAAACTGACAATTAGCAACACCACCACGCAGAGACCGCTTCAAGAACGTCTCAAATTGTGTCATTTGCTCCCTTCACCTGCTTCTCCCTCCCATCGCATCCCAGCTTCTAAGATGGCAGTGCAGAATTTTCTCTTGTCCAGTGATCCATAAAACATAGGTAGGATTCTGGGTTTTTCTAAATAAATATGGAGAGGATATGCAGCTCTTCTCACAATTTGCAACATCCCTTAAAGTTTAGTAATGTCTTTCTCAAGGAGGAGTAGTTCAACAACATTATTTTTCAGTGATGCTTTGAGGTAGAGAAGGAAAGACAAAAATGCTTCCGAGATATTTAGGAAGAGTTCTCAGGCCTGGGTGTTTTTTCTGTTTCTCAGATTTTTTATTCTTCCTTATTTCTTTTATTTAAAACAGCAGTTAAGAGGGCCTCAAGGCATAGAAAGGGCCATGAGTGTGAAACTCTGGTGCTGCCTGCTTGCAGAGTTAAGGAAGCACCAGGGCCTGCCGGTGTCACAAGGAAGACAAAGAATCTTTTCAGTTTTTCCAACTGCTGAAAGCTTGAAGGCAGCATGAAATGCATCCATTATCTAAGTCCCTGATCCCTAAACCAAATTTGGCATAGACAGGATGTCTCTCATGGTTTCAAGGGGAGTCTAGAATTTTCAAAGCACTCCATTCTCAGTTGTATTCTTTTTCAAAATAAAATATGCCCCCAACTAACGTAAAAGAGGTAGGCAATGCAACGCAGACTTTCGCAAAGGTAATAGCCCAGCATGCAGGTCAGCGGCCGCTATCAAGTGAGCATGCTTGCTGCAGCCTCTGGGGAACCATTTCCTTATAGGGGATGGAATTTTGATAGAATAACTATTTGGTTTAAACATTGACTGCTGTCCCCAGGAGAGGAAAAATAAACTGGGGCATTTTATTCCACAGTGTCACCCTCATTCTCAACACCATAGAAGATTTTTAAACCCCATAGTAGAATTAGAGACCTGACTTGTATTTTTCAATGATAATTTCATTTGGTCTCCTGACAGCCACTGCAAATTCTACAGTGGAAATGAAAACTCTCTTGTTAAATATTTTAATCTGAACATATAATTAATTATCTCTCTGAATAAAGAGAGATTCAGCTTTTAAATTGGCCACTCTGCACTTCACATTTGTTCAGCTTTTATCTAAAAGGAATAATTGATGTGAGTCATATCAAGCATATTATAAAAGAGAATCAAGAGGGGAGGTGGATGGAGCTCCAGTAGTTGAGTGCCTACTTCCTATGTACGAGGTCCCAGGCTCGATCCCCAATACCTCCTAAAAAAATAATAAACCATTGTGATAAGAAACGATCACCCAATTTCATCAAGTACCAGTACACAGCACAACTTGTTTCATCTGTACCCCCACTCTCTCTCCCCACCCCAGAGGATTTCGAAGCAAGTCATCTCATCTCATCTTGAAATATATCAGTATGTATCTGTAAAAGAGAAGGCCTCTGTTTTCTTAAACGTAACCACAATGTTAGCAAAACAAATAATGAACAATGTCATTAATATCAGATATGAAGTCAGTGAAATTTGTGAGTAAATTGCTTGAGTCAGGATCTAAAGTTCCATGCTTTATAATTGATTGATGTATCTTTTAAGTCTCTTTTAACTTACAGTTTTCCCTTCCATATCTCTTTTTGTCCCCCCTTGAAATATTTTGTTGCAGAAGAGGGTTGCCTGTTTCCCAAAGTCTACATTTTGTGGATTGCATCTCTGTGATACTGTTTCAAATGTTCCCCTATATCTTGCATTTCCTGTAAATTTGTAGCTAGATCTAGAGGCTTTATCAGATACAGGTTGCATTTTTTTAATCTTTGTTTATTTCAGCAAGACTTCTTCATAGATGGGGATGGGGGTTGAGGATGTGTTTTCATCATATGCACATAAAGTTGGTGGTCTCTTTTTATGACATTATCAGTCACTGCTGACCACTGCTCAGATCCATTAATTTCTTAGCAGTTAGAAATGATGATATTTTAAATTTTATTATTCCTTCTCTATTTATTAGCTGGAATACTTCTCTGAAAAAGTATTTTCCCTCTTCAACTATTTGTTATCCAGAGGTACAGATTTTTTAGGAGGCATCATTAATGTTTGAATCTCTTTATTTATCAACTTTCAAATGATTGTGGTCCTTTGCTAGCATCTTCCAAAGTGGCCAATGACTTTTATAGTATTCTTATGCCTTTTGGAAGTAAACATAGTACATGTGTTTCAATCCTTGGTATTGATGCTCAAATTGCACCACCTTTGGCCAGCTGAAGTTTGTTGAGGTCTTGCCAGGGACTTTTAAAAGCAAACCAGAAAAAAGAATTCCATAGGAATTCTATAGGCTTCTTGAGCAACAGATTAAGAATTCCTTTCCTTTGTAAGGTCTTTTACAAAGTGCTGTCACTCTTTCATCTCATTTGACTGTCATGATAGCTTTAGAGGTCAGCTCTCTGTCAAGGTGGTTTCCATATGGTTTAGAAAAGGACACAGAGCCCAGATAAATTAAGTGAGTCTCCCGGGACACCAGGGCTTCTTGATGGCAGAGTTGCAATGAGATAGCAGGCCTTCTGATTTCAGCACTTAACACTGTATCTTAATAAAGTGAAACCACAGTATCTTCTTATTATTACTCCCTTCATTGTCTTGAGAACAATCCTCTGCACCATGCATACACTTGAAAAAACAAATGCAGAATTGAATGAACACTGTTACTCCTCATGGAACATTTTCATGGTTTGGGTCTCCAAGGTGGATTGTAGTATGCTATATTTACTCTTGATTAGAACCATAGCCATGAAGTTCCTCAAAATGTCCATACCCCAGGATGGAGGAAGATTGAGGATGTGTAGCAGAGTAAGCATTTTATAGAGCACAAATCTTATTTTTACACCTCCAGCCCCATTTAGTTGAGCTGGTGGAGATGAAAGAGAAAAAAAAAATTTTTTTTTTCAGGAAAGACTATCTTTTCCTGGGAGAGGATTAAGCCCTGTGATAGGTATCTCACCACGGTCAAACATCTGCTACGCAGCATTTGCTCTAAACCAATAAACTGGATCTTTTTCCTCCTGGCTGGAGACATAAAATGAGCATAATATCGTAAGCATGTTTCAAGTAGATTAGCTGCAAGAGTAATGTTTAATATGGTCTGATGCTCTTCAACCATTTAGCTATTTTCCTCCATCGCAATTCCTGTTACATGGTATGGTTCAATAAGGTTGGGAGTAAGTGGGAATTTGCTGAAAAGGCAAGCAATGACTTTGTTCTCTGAGCAAGGTAATAATATTTACATAATAAGAGGAAATAAAATGTTTCTCTTAATGGCTCTTTATAGAAACAATTGACTGAAAATAACGACTATGACTCAAATTAACATGCAAGCAAATATATTTCAGCAAAAGAATAACATATGCCAGTAACATCTCTCCACATTGGTTCACTATTATTGAAGCTACTGTCTCCTAGTAGATAGGCAGGGACCTCAGTGTTGCTTAATGGGCTACATGGAAGTAAGTAGATGCTGCAAAAATATCAAACATCTGAATGAAAAGCTAAATATGAAAGCAGTCAGGCTTATGCAAATGTATAAAGCACAGATTTCTTACACCAAACATCTACATCAGGAATTAGCAAATCTTTTTCTGTGGAAGGACAGATAGTAAGTATTTGGGGCTTGGCAGGCAACTACTCGACTCTACCATCATGGTGTGATTACAGCCACAGACAATACATAAACAGTCAGGGCTGCATTCCAGTACAATTTTATTTACAAAACAAGCAGGAGGTCAGATTTGGCCTGTGAGCCACAATTTGTAGACCTCTGATATAGAAGATGACAGAATATCTAACTTTCATCTGGGAATTGGGCTCTTAGTTGCAGGTGTAAGAAGAAAGGTACAGATTGCAGAATATTTTTCTTATGTGGCTCAGGCTGGGGTCACAGCTCAAATTTTACAGGGTGGAAACTTTCAGTTACATGAGAAAAGTGGGTGTATGTAAGATGTTTGGAAGGATATGCCCTTCTGTGTAAAAGAGTTCTGTTATTCAACAATAGCTGATTGTTGCTATGTGGACTTGCCCAGTATTGCCATGTCTTCTGACTGTTCTGTAAAATCTTCCTGTTTTTAAATGTTGGAAATTAACTGAAACAATTAAAGACAATGTACAGGCAAAACAAAACACATCTCAGGGCATCCACAAAAGTACCTAGCAGGCACTTAACAAAGTCTCAATAAATTTATGTTGGAAGGGAAGGTGAGAGGAAGAGAGGGTAGGAAGGGAGATGAAGAAAAAATGAAAAGGAAAAAGGCAGAAAAAGAAAAGGAGACAGATAGCCAAAAACATTCCTTAAATCACCAGTTTTCAAACTCTGGGCAAGGGGCCACCTCCCCGCCATTCATATCTGGCACCAGCCCTAGCCTGCTGTCACTGTGTGTATTAGAAGAGAGGGGAAATTTTATATTTGTTTAACTGAAATAATATTTACTATATTCAATCTAATAGAAAATGAAATAAAGTGAAAACCAATACTCTGGAGGAAGTAATCTCAATTTCTCTTCATAGCCCCACTGTGGGACTCATGGCAAGCATTCATCTTTATCTTCAGTGCATCTATACCAGAGTTCTTTCCCTGGCTTCGCATGAGATCATTTGGGAAATTTTGTGAAAATGCCAGTGCTCAGTTCCAAACCCCAGAGATTCTGGTTTAATTGGTCCAGTGTAAAGCCAAGGTGTTGTTATTTATTTTTAACACATGCCATGTTATTCTAAAGTGCAACCAGGGTGGAGACCCACTAATCTAAATGGCAAGGATGCATGTGGTGTTCAGATATATTTGGATTTAGGAAGAGTAAACAATCCAGAATTGCTTCAGATTGTCACTCGGTGAGGTGTGTGTTGTTGAAGTAAATCTCACCCAGTGGGTTCAGTAGTCAATGCAATTACATGCCCAATCTTCACAAAGCACCACCCGACCTAGGGCTTACATCAGGCGGGCCTAATGTCTTAGTGTCTTAGTGTCACAGGCTGCTATGACAAATATCACGCATTGGGTTGGCTCAAACAACAGGAATTTATTATCTCGTGGTTTTGGAGGCCAGAAGTTCAAATTCAAAGTCCTGGCGGGGCTTCGTTTCTCCTGGAGTCTGTAGCTTCCTGAGGCTGGCACTCCGCTGTCATGTGGCCATCCCTGTCTCTGGCTTCTCCTTCTTCTGGCTTCTACTGACTGACAGCTTCTGAATTTCCTTAGCCTACACGAACTCCAGGTATATGGATTAAGGCCCACCCTCCTTCAGCATGGCCACACCTTAACTAATCGTTATATGCTCAAAGGTCCTATTTACAAATGTGTTCCCACCACTAGGAACACAGATTAAGACTTGAAGATGTCTTTATGGGGGACATGAATCAATCCCCAACACTACCCTCATACATCCTATAAGCTAAGAATGGTTGAAAAGAAGTTCTTAAAGAATTATATTTGCAACATGTGAGAATTATATTAAATTCAATTTCAGTATCTGGAATAAAGTTTTATTGGGCTACAGTTATAGCCATTCATCACAGACTGTCTAGGGCTGCTTTCATGCTACAATGTGACGACAGAGGACTTAAGGCCCACAAAGCTCAAGCTATTTACTATCTGGTCCTTTAAAGGAAAAGTGTGGCAACCCATGTCTTTGAGGTTGTAGACATTTTTATTTGGGAAGATTAACAAATAAAACAAACAACTTCAAAGCCTCAGTGGGTTAACTCAACAAAAACTTATTTCTTCCTCACTTCACAGTGACATGAGCTCCACTCATCTGGCGTTGAAGTTCTTAATCTTTCAGTGCTTTTGATCCTTTGGGCAGTCTGGTGGCATCTGTCAACCCCTTTTTAGGATAATAGTTTTTAAATGCATAAAATAAAACACATAGGATTTAAACAAAATTATAGTAAAATTCAGTAATCAAAATATGGAAAACACAAATATAAGATATGTGCTTCTTTATTAAAACATTAAATAAGATCTGGTGGCAGGTTTAATAACTCATAATTTTAAAGGAGCATTGAGGGTAAAATATTTTGAAATATCTGCAATGACTATAATGTGAAATGAAATATCTGTGATTTCTCTAGGTGACAGAGGTATAAACTGTGCTAATGTCACTGTTGCTGTTTCATAATAAATGGAAATGGTAAATTTCAATTACAGTTTTATGAAAATAGAGACATAATTCTTTTTCTAACCAAGTTCATGGATTCCTTGAATTTTATCCATAGAGTATGGATCCCAGGCTAAAAATGCCGGTGAGGCTTGGCCATTTCTGGGCCCAGGGAATCCTCTAGTTGGACTCTGCTTCCAGCCAGCAGAAAGGGAAGAGGGAGCAAGCACGGAAGACTATTCCAGGTGTGCTCAGGAACAGGCCTGGATGTGGTATCAAATATACAATTGACGGTCATTATTTGCAAATTCGCCTACTCACTAAAAGTTAAGTGTAACCCCAAAATCAATACTCATGGTGCCTTCCCGGTCATTCACTGACATGCACAGAGTGGAGAAAAATTTGAGTCACAAGATGTACACATTTCCAGCTGAGGCTGAACAAGGCACCACTCTGTCTTCTTGTTTCAGCTATCGTACTGTAAAAAAAAGTGTTCTTTGCACATTATATGTTTTTTTCCTGGAATTGTCATTTCTTTCTTTCTTTCTTTCTTTTTTTTAATGATACTTAGATTATACAAATGTCACAAAAAAATATAGGGGATTCCCGTATGCCCCGCTCCCCACACCTCCCACATTTTCCCACATTAACAACATCCTTCATTAGTGAGGTAATTCATTGCAATTGATGAACACATTTTGGAGCATTGCCACTAAGCATGGATTATAGTTTACATTGTAGTTTACGCTCACTCCTATCCAATTCTGTAGGTTATGGCAAGATATATAATGGCCTGCATCTGTCATTGCAATGTCGTTCAGGACAATTCCCAAGTCCCTAAAATGCCCCTGTATTACACATTGCACATTATATTTAATGCCTTTTTTTTTTTTCATTTTGTGCTTTTGTGTGGCAATTTTGCTGTTTAAAATGGCCCACAAGCATAGTGCTGAAGTGCTGTCCAGCATTCCTAAGCACAAAAAGACTACGATGTACCTACAGAGAAAAATACATGTGTTTCATAAGCTTTGTTCAGGCTTGAGTTATAGTCCTATTGGCCTTGATCATTGTTAATGAATCAATACCTAATTTGCACTCCAGTTAACTGTCCACCAATGCGATTTATAATTAAACTTGCTTAAATTTATGCTGGGAGGCTTTATTTATATGTTGCTCTAAAATGTTCTGAAGACAATCATACTCTTTCTAGGTGGGGTTAAGTAGGGGCAGACTCTAAAAGGCTAATGAAACAAAGAACTTCCCAGGGAATCACTGTATGCAAATGTAAGGTAGATACAAAAGCTATCAGGTGTCTTTAAACAGAAACACACATAAAACTACATAATGTCAGCTATGGAAATGTTGTGAGCAGAGGCTCACAGGAAACTAACCTGTATTTCCCCTAGGGGCAAAGGTTCAGCATTTGCTAAAGTTTGAGGTGGCTTTATAGACCCATTTCTTAACAAGGGGTCTGTGAGCTTGAATTGAAATTCAAAAAAACATTCTTGTGGGGATGTGTTGGTGCAGGTGTGATGCATTTATTAAAGAATACACAGTATAGTGTGGACTTAGTAAGGGTTCCGTGGTTTTCACCTGACTGGCAAAGAGGTCCATGGAGCAGAAAAGGTTAAGAAGCCCCATTATAGAAGATAACAACCATCGATAACGAGAGCTGAATGTATCTGCTCACATACCATTAAACAGAACTCTGACTTATGACCCCGCCTACCTGCATCGGAGGCTGGGAAACACAGTCCAGGTGTGTGCCCAGAAAGGAGAAGAGACAGACTTAGTGACCACGCAGGCATTCTTTGCCATAACCTCTTCTCAAGGGACCCACACAGAAGAAGAGTGGCAGTCGTGTCTATTTCTTCCTTAAGACTTAGAGAAGGGACATGGTAAACAGCTCCACATGTTTCCATTTTCATGTTTTATCCCGAAGCAACAGAGCATTACATTAATTGACTTGTCTTATTAATTCAATAAGCTGCTTCCAGGATGAAATGCTTAGCTATGCTTGCTTGTTTTGAGCCCTTTTTGGTTGTCGGGAGAATGCTTCAGGGCTCAAATCACTCTGATGTTTTTTACAGTCACTGCAAAATTTTATGCACTGGTAAAGATTTGCCACGTTTGGAATTACTACAAACTGTTAGTTTCTCATTATATTATAATTTAATTCACACTTTTTAGTACGATAAGAAAATATTTAATAGTTTACATACTATGGTAGGATATATATATATCCTACTCAGAGATAGTTGAAGATATGTCTTAACATTTATTTTAAATGGCATTCAATGTAATTAAATGTGGTGGCCTCTGTTAAAAGCACAGGAAACTTCTATGTGACAACGGTAATTCTAGCCTGAGTCAGTAAAAGATGGACTTCAGTCAAACACTTTTTTTGAAAATCAAATTAGGAAATCAACTGAATAGAATGTGAAACTTTCTATAAATATTGAAAAAAATCTAGAAATTAAAAGATTAAAATCTTATAGATAAATAAACCTTGATAATGAGTTTAAAGGACTTCCCAGATTTCTATTGTTTGTTTTCTTTTTCCCAAAATCCTTTGGCACAGCACCAGAACAGAATGTGCAGATGGGTGCCTAATGTATATTTATAATGAGATTTACATTGATGATGATAAATATGACATTTTTGTGACTCTGCATTGGGATAAGTACAAAAGCATGGAAAGGGGATGTTGTAATCAATTATTAGCAATTTAGACACTAATCTACAGGACAATTTGAAATTTACGTTATTGTTGTATAAATAACATTTTAAAACAAAAATTAAGAAAATAGTCTCATCTCTCCACAAGAACACAGATGTGCATGCATTTTGTTTTGCTTCTTTGCAAAGAAGCCATTGAACAATAGGTTTTTGCAAAATCCAAAAAGCTTTAACTTGATTAATCTGAAAAAAAACATTTGACATATTACGCCTGCAGTGTAGATAGTACATAGATGAGTCGGTTTAATAGGAATTAATATTTGTGGCCCAATGCCCACTTAAGCCTGGAATAAAATATAGAAGCAACTAAATCGTCTTTCAAGTTTTCCTTTGGTGTATCATGCCAACCGCAGTGTAAACCAGATCAGTGCATTATGTAAAATGGTTTTCTTTCCAAACAACTAACTTTTAAAACAGTTTCCAGTGCTAACATTATGAGAATTGACAACTATGAAAAACATAAAGTCAGCACCTTGGCCTGTGATTCTTCTAGGACCTTCCTGTAAATTCTGTTAGACCTAGAACTTTGAAAACCACTTCCTGGCTTCCATACAAAATGCAACAGAAGGACTGGACATGAATCACATATTCATTTATTCATTCATTCATACATTCAGTTATTCATTAATTTAAAATTCATTCATGCATTCCGCAATTAACTATTAAATACCTAATATGTACCAGGCTTTTTCCCATTCATTTATTTTTTTTTTTCACTTTTTTTTCACCCATGCATTTCAGGAATACATTCTCTGAAAAAATAATTCAAAGAATATAGAGTACAAAGTACAAAGTAAAAGTCCCCCTTGTTGCTCCCAATGCAACCACCTTCACCATAAGTCACCACTGTATAGACAAAGGGCCAGCAAACGATGACCCTCAGGATGGATTTTGATTTTGTCTCTCTTGTGAACTAAGAATGTTTTATATAACTAAAGAGTTGGATATTAATTTCTAAGTGCTGGCAGATCAAAATATCACAGTGTCTTAAAGTAACAGAAATTTGTTCTCTCAGTTTTGGAGCCTGGATGTTCGAAACCAAGGTGTCAGCAAGGTGATACTCCCTCTGAAGGCACGAGGAAGGAATCCTTCCTTCCTTTCCCTAGCTTCTGGTGGTGCATGCAATTCTTGACATTCCTGGGCTTGTAGCTTAATCATGCCACTTTCTGCTTCCGTCTTCACATGGCCCTCTTCCCATGTGTCTGTGTCTCAGTGTCCCCTCTCCTGTCCTTATAAGGACAACTGTCATTGGATTTAGGGCCCACCGTAATCCAGTATGATCTTAACTAATTAAATCTACAAAGACTCCATTTCCAAATAAGATTACATTCACAGGTACTGGGGATTAGGACTTCAACATATCTTTTAGGGAGACACAATTCAACCCAGTAAAGGTTGTTTAAAAAAGGAGGAAGAAGAAGAAGAATATGCCACAGATACTGCATGTATCCTGCAAAGCCTAAAATGGTTATAGACTGGCTCTTTAAAGAAAAAGTTTTCTGACCACTGGCATAAACTTTCAGAATTTTTTCTAGGTATGAGTTGATGTGTATACATATACAAACACACTTAAAGAAATATACAGGGTTTTTTTTATTTGTTTACATAAATGAAATCATATGTGTGCATTGATTTGTAACTTGGTTCTTTTACTTAAAAGTATGTCTTGAAAATTGTTCCATGTCAATATATTTATGTCAACCACTTCCTTTTTACCTCCTAAGTAATATTTTATATGAATATCAAATTCCATGCCTCCATACAGCCATTACATTCTCCTCAATTTGAAACACAAACATCTCTGAAAAATTTTCCACAGATATCCTGAGTTCAGCTCTTGATAATGTGTTCTTGTCTTCCATTCTAAACACCCATCCATTTATTTATTCACTCAACACCTATTTATTGACACCTATGTATCAGCCCTGAGGATTCAATAGGAAAAAAAAAATTTTTAAAGACCAAAATTCCTGCCCTCAGAGAACATACATTATAACAGGAGAAATGGATAGTAAATAAAAACAAGAAATAAAAATACATGAAGCAAGGAGGGGTGATATGAAAGATCAGATGGTGGGTGTTGAAGTTTTAGATCAGGGGTCAAAGATAACCTCCATGAGAAGGTGACTCTTGAGAAAAGACCCATTTGGAAATGAGGATTCTAACCATGAGAATACTGGAAGGGAGGGCATTCTCGACAGACAGAACAGCAAGTGCAAAGGCCTGGAGGTGTTTGTGTGTCTGGTGAGTTTGAGAAAGATCTAAGAGGGCGGGAAAATCAATATTCAGAAGAGTGAATGATGAAAAAGTCATGGGGGAGGATTGTGGGAAGAGTCAGGTGGCTTTTCTTCAGTGAATTCAGCCAACAGAGCCTGCTTTGAATTTCCACAGTGGAGATTCAACACAGGAACACAGGAAAGCCCAGACTGAAACACCTCCATGAAAAGGTGCGCTGAAGGGCACCATCTGCTGGCCAGACTTGAAATTGCATGGACAAAACTGTTCTCAGTCCTCTCTGTATCCTTACCCCTGGGAGAAAATCCATGCCCCATTAGTGAGTCCCTGGCCCAAGTTTGATAACTTAAACCAGGCAATTTTAAAGACTTAGAATACATTGAACAAAATATCAAGAAGAGCTGTGAAAAAAAAAATAGGCAAGAGAGAGAAATTGGCCATCAGAGTAAATTCACCAATTCAGATGCCTAAACATCAGCAAAAAATTACAAGCCATACTAGGAAACAGGAAGAGATGGCCCAGCCAAAGGAACTAACCAAATATCCTGAAGGATATTTGACAATTAATCAATGATAATCACACAACTCTCCAAAATCACTTCAAAGAATTTAAAGAAAATATGACTACAGAAATGAAGGATATTAAGAAGACACTGGGTGAGCATAGAGAACAATTTGAAAGCCTGAAAAGAAAAGTAACAGTACTTATGGGAATGAAACACACAATGGATGAGATTAAAAATACATTAGAGGCACATAAGAGCAGATTTGAATTGCTTGAAGACAGAATTAGTGATTTTGAAAACAGAACATCTAAAGTGGAAAAGTCAGGAGAACAGAAGGAGAAGAGAATGGAAAAAATGGAACAGTCCCAGGGAATTGAATGACAGTGAAAAATGTACAAATATTCGTGTTATTGGTGTCCCAAAAGAAGAGAATGGAAAAGGGGCAGAAAGAATATTTGAGGAAATAATGACCAAAAACCTCCCAACTCTTAAGAAAGACATAAATATCAATATCCAAGAAGGACAATGCACCCCAAGCAGAATAAATCTGAACAGACCTACTCTGTGCCAGTAGAAACACCTACTATTCAGAATGACAACTATCAGAGATAAAGAGAGGACTCTGAAAGCAGCAAGAGAAAAGCAAAGCATCACATACAAGGGCAACTCGATAAGATTAAGTTCCAACCTCTCATCAGAAACCATGGAGGCGAGAAGAAGGTGGTATGATGTGTTTAAAGTACTGAGGGAGAAAAATTGCCAGCCAAGAATTCTGTATCTGGCAAAATTGTCCTTCAAAAATGAGGATGAGTTTAAAGTCTTCACAGACAAACAAAAACTGATAAAATATGTTATCAAAAGACCAGAATTACAAGAGATACTAAAGGGAGTGCTACAGCCTCAAAGGAAAAAACAAGGGGAGAGATATGGAAAAGAGTTTAGAAATGAATATTATTAGGAAGAGTAAACTAAAGGATAAGAAGACAGACAATGGAGCAATATGAAAACAGAGAGCCAGAGGACAAAAGTCTTTACAGTAATAACATTGAATGTTCATGGATTCAACTCCCCAATCAAAAGACATAGATTGATAGAATGGATTAATATATATAGAGAGAAAGAGAGAGCACCTATGTGTTGTCTACAAGAGACCCACCTCAGACGTAAGAACACAACCAGGTTAAAAGTGAAAGGTTGGAAAAAGGTATTCCATGAAAATAGTAACCAAAACAGAGCTACAGTAGCAATACTAATATCAGACAAAATAGATTTCAAATGCAAAACTGTTATAAGGGATGAAGAAGGTCATTATATATTAATAAAAAGGTAAATTCAACAAGAAGAAATAGTGATACAAAATTTTTATGCACCTAACCTGAAAGCCCCAAGATACATGAAGCACACGCTGGAAAAACTGAAGGGAGAAATAGATGTCTCTACAATAATAGTTGGAAACTTCAATACACCACTCTCAGTATTGGATGGAACATCTGGACAGAGGATAAATAAAGAAACAGAGAACTTGAATAATATGATAAATTAACTAGTCGTAACAGACATCTATAGAGCATTGTACCCCAAAACAGCAGGATATACATTCTTTTCAAATGCTCATGTATCCTTCTCCAAGATAGACCATATGTTGGGTCACAAGACAAGTCTCAATAAGTTTAAAAAGATTGAAATTATACAAAACACTTCCTCTGATAATAACAGAAAGAAGAAGGAAATCAATAATGGTGGAAAAAGGGAAAATTCATAAATAAATGGAGATTAAAAAACACACTCTTAAATAATCAGTGGGTCAAAGAATAAATTGCAAGAAAATTTAGCAAATATCTTGAGATGAATGAAAATTAGAACACAACATATCAAAACCTATGGGAAACTGCAAAGGCAGTGCTGAGAGGGAAATTTATAGCCCTCAATGCTTACATTAAAAAAAGAAGAAAAACCTAAATTGAAGATCTAACTGCACATCTGGAGGAACTAGAAAAAGAACAGTAAGTTAATCCCAAACCAAGCTGAAGGAAAGAAATATAAAGACTAGAGCAAAAATAAATGAAATTGAGACCAAAAAAAACAGTAGAGAGAATCAACAAAACCAAAAGTTGGTTCTTTGAGAAGATCAACAAAATCGACCAACCCTTACCTGGACAGACAAAGGAAAAAGAAAGACACAAATAAATAAAATAAGAAATGAGAGGGGAGACATTACCACTGACCCCACAGAAATAAGAAAGCTCATAAGAGGATGCTATGAACAACTGTGTGCCAACAAACTAGACAATGTAGAGGACATGACAAATTCCTAGAAGCACATGAAACACCTATGCTGACTCTAGAAGAAATAGAAGACCTCAACAAACCAATCACAAGTGAAGAGATTGAAACAGTCATCAAAAACCTCCCAAAGATGAAAAGCCCAGAACTAGATGGCTTCACAGGTGAATTTTACCAATCGTTCAAAGTGGATCTAATACCAGTCTTTCTCAAGCTCTTCCAAAAAATTGAAAAGGAAAAAATGCTATAAACTCATTCTATGAAACCAACATCACCCTAATACAGGGTTTCTTAACCAAGGGTCTGTGAGCTTGAATTGAAATTCAAAAAAACATTATTCTTGTGAGGATGTGTTGGTGCAGGTGTGATATATTTATTAAATAATACACAGTATAGTGTGGAATTAGTAAGGGGTCCGTGGTTTTCACCTGACTGGCAAAGGTATCTGTGCAACAAAAAAGGTTAAGAACACCGGCCCTAATACCAAAACCAGATAAAGATACTACAAAAAAAGAAAATTACAGACCAATATCTCTAATGAACATAGATGCAAAAATCCTCAACAAAATATTTGCAAACAGAATCCAAAAGCACATTAAAAGAATTATACACCATGATCAAATGGGTTTTATCCCAGGTATGCAAGTGTGATTCAACACAAGAAAATCAATTAGTGTAATAAACCACATTAATAAATTGAAGAAAAATCACACAATCCTCTTGATTGATGCAGAAAAGGCATTTGACAAAATACAGCACCCTTTCTTGATAAAAACACTCCAAAAGATAGGAATAGAAGGATGCTTTCTCGGTATGGTAAAGTGCATATATGAAAAACCTACAGCTAGCATTGGACTCAATGTTGAAAGACTGAAAGCTTTCCCTCTGAGCTCAGTAACAAGACAATGATGCTCACTGTCACCACTGTTATTCAATATTGTGCTAGAGGTTCTAGCTAGAGTAATTAGGCTAGATAAATAAATAAAAGACACTCAAATAGAAAAGGAAGAAGTAAAACTTTCACTATTCACTGATGATATGATTCTATATCTAGTATCTCTTGAAAAATCCACAACAGAGCTACTAGAACTAACATGAGTTAAGTAAAGTGGTGGGATACAAGATTAAAATGCAAATATCAATGGCGTTTCTATACACTGCTCATGTGCAATCTGAGGAGGAAATTTTTTAAAATTCCATTTATAATAGCAACTAAGACAATCAAATATTTAGAAATAAACTTAACCAAGGACATAAAGAACCAATATTCAGAACACTACAAAAGATTGCTAAAAGAAAGTGAAGAAGACTTAAATAAATGGAAGGACATTCCATGTTCATGGATTGAAAGACTAAATATTGTTAAGATGGCAATTCTGCCCAAACTGGTTTACAAATTCAATGCAATCCCAACAAAAAGCCTCACAGCCTTTTTTGCAGAAGTGGAAAAACCAGTTATCAAATTTATTTGCATGGGTAAGGGGCCCCAAATAGCCAAAAAGAGCTTAAAAAAGAACAAAGTTGGAGGACTCTCATTTCCTGACTTTAAAGCATATTACTTAGCTACAGTGGTAAAAAATAGCTTGGTACTGGCATAAAGACAGACACATTGACCAATGAAACTGAATCGAGAACTTAGAAACAGACCCTCACATCTGTAGTTGTGATTTTTGACTAGGTGGTCAAGCCCTCCCAGCTGGGCCAGAACAAATGGTGCTGGGAGAACTAGATATCCACATCCAAAAGAAAGAAAGAAGACCCGTATCTCACATCTTATACAAAAATTAACTCAAAATGGATCAAGGACCTAAATATAAAAGTGACAACATAAAACTCCTAGAAAAAAACGTAGGAAAACTTCTGCAAGATCTTGTGGTAGGTGGTAGTTTCTTAAACCTTACACCCAAAGCACAAGTAACAAAAGAAGAAATAGATAAATGGAACCTCCTCAAAATTCAACACTTTTGCATCTCAAAGGACTTTGTCAAGCGGGTAAAAAGGCAGCCAACTCAATGGGAGAAAATATTTGGTGATCACATAACCAATAAGGGTTTAATATTCATGATATACAAAGAGATCATACAACTCAACAATAAAAAGACAAATTACCCAATTAAAACATGGGCAAAAGACTTGAAAAAGACAATTGTCCAAAGAAGAAATCCAAATGAAGAAACACATGAAAAAATGTTCATCACTAGTGATTAGGGAAATGCAAATCAAAACTACAATAAGATATCATTTCATGCCTATTAGACTGGCTGCTATTAAAAAGTCAGAAAACTGTAAATGTTGGAGAGGATGTGGAGAGATGGGAACACTTATTCTCTGTTGGTGGGAATGTAGAATGGTACAGCCCCTGTGGAGGACCGTTTGGCAGTTCCTAAGGAAGTTGAATACAGATTTGCCATGTGACCTGGCAATACCATTACTAGGTATATACCCAGAAGAACTGAGAGCAGAGACATGAACAGACATCTGCACACCGATGTTCATAGTGGCATTATTCATGATTGCCAAAAGTTGGAAACAACCCATGTGTTCATCAACTGATAAATGGAAAATCAAATTGTGCTGTATACACATGTATTAGTCAGCCAAAGGGGTGCTCATGCAAAATACCAGAAATCTGTTGCTTTTATAAAGGGTATGTATTTGGGGTAGAAGCTTACAGTTACCAGGCCATAAAGCATAAGTTACTTCCCTCACCAAAGTCTATTGACATGTATTAGGGCAAGATGGCTGCCAACATCTGTCAAGAGTTCAGGCTTCTTGGGTTCCTCTCTTCCCGGGGCTCTGTTTCTCCCTGGGCTCAGCTGCTGTGCTCTCTCCACAAGACCAGCTATAGACTGTCAGGCAAACAACTCCATCTCTCTCCCCAGGGCTTCTGCCGTGTCCTAGGAGCCATCTCTGCTCCTCTGAGTTATTCTCTTGTGTGTTCACTTCCCAGGCTCTAGCTCAAAACTCCAACACTCTTCTCTACTGTGTAGTTTTCTCTTTGAGTTCCCACCCACCAAGGGGGCAGGGACTCAACATCTTACTGATGTGGTTCAATCAAAGCCCTAATCATAATTTAATCAAGTAAACCTCTGAATCCAATATAATCTAATATGCCCAGAGGAAAAGACAAGTTCACAAACATATACAATATCTATTTTTGGAATTCATAAATAATGCCAAACTGCTACAACACACAATGGAATATTATGCAGTGGTAAGAAGAAATGAAGTCGTGAAGTATATGACAACATGGATGAACCTGGAGGGCATTATGTTGAGTGAAGCAAGCCAGACACAAAAGGATAAATACTGTATGATTGTACTATTGCGAACTAAACATATTGTTTAAACTCATGGAGTTAATAATTAGAATATATATCACCAGAAAATAGAAGGGGGGTAAAGAATGGAAAGCTGAGGGTTGATCTGTGCAGAACTGGTAAAAAGGTTGTTTGTAAATCTTTGGAAATGAATAGAAACGGTTAAAGCACATCATAGTGTTTGTAACTAGCAGTACTGTTGTATGGGTATGACAGTGGCTGAAAGGGAAAGTCTAAGGTCATGTATATTACTAAAAGGAAAGCTAAAAACTGTAACATGGGACTGTATAAGATAGTAAAACCTCATGTAAAACACGAATATGGGTGATATTGCATGTATAAGAATGTTTTTATAAAATATAAATACAAATATACTAGAGAGAAGGAAACAGAATAGTAGTTATGTACGGCAGGGGAAGTATAAAGGGATTGAGAGGTAATGAGTTTGTTTTTCATTTATTATTATTGGAATAATAAAAATGCTGTAAGAATGATTGAAGTGATGAATGCACAAATATGTGATTACACCAAATACCATTGATTATACACTTTGGACAGCTTTATGCTTTATTAATATGTATCAATAAAATTGATTTGTTAAAAAAAAAAGTCATGGGCGGCAAGATTACGAAGGTGATGGAGACCTGTATCATGTGGGACCTGTGGGTTATAACAAAGGCTTTGGCTTTTACTCCAAGTGGGACAGGAGCCGAGGGAGAGCATTGAGCAGGAGAGTGGCATGATCTGATGTCCTTTGAACAAAACAGTCTGGCTGCTTTGTTGAAAATAGACCGTAGGAGGGGAGGTGAGATGGTCCAAGCAGTAAGCCGGTTAGAAGGCTGTGACTCTAATCCAGACAAGATATACTGGTGGCCCAGAAAAGGGCACTGACAGTAGGGGTGGTAATAAATAGATGTTGTAAAAAAAAACCCAGAGGGAAGCTTTTGAGACTGGCACACTGATCAACAGACAACTTCTCCTACCTCTCCTCATCACGAAAAAGATGAAAATGTGTTACAAGTGGGATCTTCAGATTCAGGGAATGGCCGAGGTCAGCCAAGAAAATAAACCTTAATGTCTGAGATCACATCTTATATGGGTAAATGCCATCAAGGCAAAGGTTTATTAGTTATTTGAAGATCCAGGTCATGTTCTTATGATGCATCATCTTAGAAGGTTAGTCTAGGCACAGTTGTAAAACCAGTCAAGCTGAGGGAAGGAAATAATGTTTCTCTTTGCAACTAACTACTCCAAAGAGTCTCATCATATGTGTGCATTATTTTTTTACGGAAAAATAGAATGTGAGTCTAGGCCAAAGAACAAGGAAATTCCCAGAGAGCAGGGCTTTTGGGCAGAGGCACAAGGTGAGTGAGGGCAGAGCCTAAGGAGGTCATGGGAGGCTCTGGCCAGCCCCTGAGGATCCACATTATCTAGCAGGTTTGGAGCTATAGGGGCAATTATTTAATTCCAGGCTTCAAGGAAAGGGAGACTCCCAAGATATGTTTCAACCTTTAGGAGAAAAAAAAAATAATTTTAAATATGGTAGCACTGCTAATATCATCACAATGATTAGATTCTTTGAGTTGCAAATGACAGAAAAGTGATTCTGCCTAACTGAGGAAGAGTATTGGCTCACCTGACTGTGAAATCCAGGAGTGTGACATGAATATGGAAAACATTTATGTGTTGGGCATAGCTCTTTCCCCAGGTTCAGGTCATGTCCAGTTGTCTCTCTTTTTCCATCTCCCAATTCTGCTTCCAATATGCACTGGCCTTATTCTCATGCTCCTGCCAGGTAATTGAAAGATGACAACGAGCAGTCCCATGTGTATATCAGTCTTTCTTACGATTTGTGTTCCAAGCGAAAGAGGATGCATTGTCTCCAAAGTTGCAAGGAGGACTCTGATTTGTCTATTTGGGTTGAGTATCCGTCCCTGCAACAGTCACTTCAGTCAGAGGAATGACATTCATGGGCCAGAGCTGGATTGCATCCTTATCCTTGGACCACAGAGCAGGGACAGCCACACACAAAAATTATATGGAAAGTGGGGAATTGGGAAGATAAAAATATCTATGTTCTCTATTTCTTGATGCTGAGAGGAACATATCTTCTTAAAATACCCACATTTTAATGTTTGAACATGGTACATGCCTAGTTTTAAGTAGAAGCATCATTTTTTTCAAGCTAATATTTTAAAATTTTTTATTAAAATGCAATATGTATGCATACAGAAACCAGTACATTTCATAAGTGTACAGACTGATGAATAATGTGGTAGCATTGCATATCTTCTCATAAGTTTGAGAAGTATACCTTATGGGCAAACACAGTGATGCAGGGTAACCTAAAGGAGATGATAGTCAGTAGAAAATATGTTGAGAAAAACTCCAAGAAGGTAGATTCCAGGGGAAGTGGAAGTGGAGATTAAATGACTACAGCTCATGGGCAGTCAACTCTTGAAGGCAAGCAAGCCCTGCAACTTATCCAGCATGGTATTCCACCAGTTGGGCTGGCTTTGGATCAAGTTCAGGCTAATAGCAAAATTCTGGTCACCAAGTGTTATTGACATGGGCCACTGGCTTAATAAAAGAGAAGCTCCAGGGTGCTACCTGGTTCTTTACAGGTACGGTGGAGGACACTACCAAGAAGTTACATTCCTGGCCTGGAGTGGCCAGTGTATATATCAAGGATACACAGGACCTCAGAGACTTTACCCAGTCCTTTTACATTACTTAGGGACTCGGGAGCCCTTTTTAATTGTTGGCCTAGAGTTTAATTTCCCACCCCAGTGTTGTGAGAATCTCACTTTTGTCCCCCTGTATCTGCTCTCCATCCTTTCTCTGTCCCTCTGTTGTGCTGACCTGTAATACATGACAGCAGCAGGTTTCCTTGTCCCCTGGCTGGCAATTGGATTCAGCCAAATGATAGAACAGGCAGGAGATTTGAAAGAGGGAGAAAAGTGAACTCTGGATATTTATCCCCCAGACCCCTCCCTGCAGGAATACCATGGAATAGAATATATCAAATGCCATCTATTAGCTAACCCTGGACTAGATGAGCTAAAACTTCTTAGCTCTTATGGTCCATACTTACATATTTCTTCCTTTTATATCTGTATCTCTTTTTTTTTTTTTTTCAGTCTATCCTATCTGTTTTAGTTTTACAAACCGCAAGTGCCCTCCCTTGACTTTGAAGTCACTCTCAATTTCTTTTGGCTTAAATTTATAATCTCAGATTCCAGACTATGTTTCTTGCCCCAGTTATCTGGGGTATGGATAATTTCATGTTTAAGAGCATATGACTAAAGGAGGATAGTTCTCCTTAATAATCTCTAATAAAGAACATCTCGTATGATAATTCCTACAACCTAAGGGTCTCTCCTCAATCTCTTCTCTCACTCATTCCATATAAGGAAAATTCCCAAAGTTCCTATCACAACATCTTCAGTACTCTGCAAGGCAGATTTTATCTCCAACGTGTTTTAGAAAGCAAAAACTGATCATATTTATTTCCTATACCAAGACAAACAACAGTCTCAGATACCAGCAACAGTTATGATAGGAGTCATTTCTACCCAATGATTTTAATTGGCTATATTTCTAGAATGCCAAAATCAGCAGTGTTTTGTTGGTTCATCAATGGGTATTTCATCTGCTGAATGCAGAGAATGGCATAAATCCACAGTAATAAAGATGTTCTGTGGTTAAAGAGTTTCTAGAATATATGACTGCTAGACTGAAGAAAAGCCATGGAGACACTATTACATGGGAACTTTGCTCTTAGTTCAAGAAAGAATGGAATTGAGTAGATGGAATGAGGGTCCATCGTGGAACCCTAATTAGTTTTTAAAGTACCCAAGGACTTCATCAGAAGATGGCTTCACTTATGAGATTGCTCCACAAAGAGGAGTGAAAAATTACACAGTTGGAGAAGCAATAAACCTTAGCATCAGAATAGCATGGACTTGAAACCTCTCTCCACTCCTTTCTACTTGGGTGACATTGTGCAATTTACTTAATTTTTCTAAGTATATAGGTTCCCTTCTGTATATTGAGGGTAACAATATACTGCATTATAGGGTTGTTAGGATCATTAAATTAAACAACATTTGGAAAGCAATTAGCACAGCACCTGGCACAAAGTAAGCACACAGGAAATGCTTGCTATTTTGATGATGATGATGATCATGATGGTGGTGGATATCATTTAGAAAACTGCAGAGTATTTTACATCCTTATTTCTATCCATCAAATTTCCTCCATTCATGTACTCTTTACTGAGAAAAAAGCCATCTCTCTGAATGCACAAGTTCTAGTGGCCCTCATTCATTTTCTTAAAGCTTGCTACTAGCTTCCTAGTCAACAAAGTAAAGCTGAAACTCCTTAACATACCATAAAAGGCATTCACAATCTGTTCCTTTCCCACCTCATCAGTCTCCTATCTGGCCTCTTCTTACCCTGCAACTTTTACTACAGTCACAACAAACTTCTCACTGTTCCCCATACACCCTCCACCTGCTCATGATGAGATACACTGCCTATATACATCCATCTGCCTGGACTATTCCTGTGGTGCTCTCCTCAGTCAAGGGTTCACCTTACTAGTTCATATTTATTAACTGCAGGTTGTATACTCAGCATTGTGATCATCAACAACCCTGTGACGTGGTACTATTACTAGGAATAAGAAGGAATCTGAGGCTTGGCACAGTAGTGCACATCCAAGGATATACATCCAGAAAGTGTTAGAGCCAACATCCAAACCAGGGCACTCTCATCCTAAAAGAGCTATATTAGTTTCCTCTTGTTGCTGTAACAAATTCCTACATACTCAGTGGCTTAAAACAACAGAAATGTATTATCTTGCAATTCTGGACGTCAGAAGTCCAAAATGAGTTTCACTGGGTTAGAATAAAGGTATTGTCAGGGCTTCATTCCTTCTGGAGGCTCTAGGGCACAATTTGTTTCTTTGACTTTTCTAGCTTTTAGAGGCTGCCTTATATTCGTTGGCTCATGACCCCTTGCTTCATCATTAAGCCAGCAGAGTTACATTTCAAATCTATCTGATTCTGTTTCCATCATCACATTTCCTTCCCTTGTTCTGACCTTCCTGCCTCCCTATATAAGGACCCTTGTTATTGCATTGGGATCATCTGGAAAATACAGAATATTCTCCCCTGTGATGGCTTGGAGTTTTGTAACCCAGAAAAGCCAATGAACCACAAACTATGAAGGGTCAAATTCCAGCATAGACAGGGTAGTACACCCAAAACTCAGGCAACCTAAGTCCCCTATCAAAAAACTCCAGCAAAGGACCAGGACAGAGTGGGACAAAGATCTAGACTTGGCTCCCCAGTGGCACCTAGCAGCAATTATATTAGCCCCTGGGCATTTATAATCAGGATGGAATTAGGGGGAAGGAGAGAATCTCAAGATGGTTGTTTGGGGTCTTCTAAATGGTAGCAAGTTTTACCCTAGAAATAACAAATAAAAACCTCTGGATTGGACAGGGAGAACTCTGAGAATGACTAGATGAACTTTTTTCTCTAGAAACTCATTAGTCAAAACATCACAGAGTTTCATAGAAATATGGTTAAGTTTTGCGTACCTGAGATTGTGGTCATGGGTTTATAACCAGCAACATTTGTCTGGTAATCCATTTTCTCAGGCTGAATATTGGGCAATTTCACTGAGGTAATCATACTCGCATCAACTGTGTTTGGGAAATCTGGCATTGAATTTTGTATTAAGTGTACTCCATTAGCAGTATCATGAGTACTGAGTTCCTAAAAAGATTTACTGAAGGGCTGTATGATTTAATGCATAATTCTTGCTTAAAGAATTTTGGCTATTTGAATCTGCTAACTTAGGCCCTATTTGCTCAGGTGCTGCTCTTCAGACAGAGATACCTATAAAGGAAAAGAAAAGGAGAGTGAAGAACTGAGAATGTCAACTTTCATGGGTTGCCTTAGAACCTAGGAGACAACTTCTGGAAATCAAATTGGTTACTGTCTGGCTCAGGGATTGGCAAACATTGTCTATAAAGAGCCAGATAGTAAATATTTTAAGCTTTTGGACACTACTGTCTCTTTTGCAACTACTCAACTCCAGCCCTGTTGTGTAAAAACAGCCACAGCTAATACATAAACAAAGGGGCATAACTGGGTTCCAATAAAACTTTATTTACAAAAACAGTCAGAGGTTGGAATTGACACATGAGCAATCATTTGCTGACCCCTGGTCTAGTTCATCTGCACTAAAGAAGGTAGATTTGAGCAATTATACATGACACCTGGAGCCTGAAATATAGGCTTGTAAATATACTAGCTAATGGAGATATGGCAGGTATGGGTAACAGCAAGCATTGTTGATTTTATTTTTTCAGTTACTAGAATCTATTCCCTTTGATATCATTTGGGAATACCACCACCCCTACCCTCCATCCCCATGTTTTTGCTTGGGCTAGATTCTTGGCTCAAGGGTAGAAAATGTGATCCAAATCTATCCACAGTTATCATGGGAATGTGTTCCCAACTTGTCCAGTAAGGACTAGGATTGCAGCATTTTCTCCAGAAGCATATCCTGATACAGATTTGAGTGTAAATGCTTTATTTGAGAAGTGATCCCAGGAAATATTGGTAGGGAAGAGAGAAGTGAGAGAGAAGAAGGGAAGGTAGGCAATAAAGGATGTATTATCAAGTTCCAGTTGAAAGTAATTGCAGCTTAGTCTTGCTGGGGAACTCTGGAAGCCAGTGTAGAACCTTCAGTCCTTGATAGAGAGGTACTCCTAGGATGTTAATTCCCTGGTACTTCTGGAATGCTCTGAGCACTGTCACAGTGGATGTTTCCACCATGTAAGGATGACCTCAGGCAAAGAATGCAGATGCTAGGATTTGGAAGTCAGGGCCTGGTATACTAAAATAAGACCTATGGCAGGGATACAGGTGGGGCACCTACAGCCTTTGCTACATAGAATTTGATTAGTCTCCTTATTAGAGTTCTGAAGAAACTGGTACTCATTTAACTCATTTTGAGCCTCTAAATCAAACTAGGCCTAAATTCAACCCATAGACATTTTGGTTATGTGAGCCAATAAATTTTATTTTTACTTAAACTAGTTTGAGTCAAGTTTCTTACCATACAGAGAAACAAAAACTAAAGAAAGTATGGAGGGAGTTGGAGTTATTTTCTACTGAAATAGATTCCTCACACAATCTGACAAATATTTGGAAAAATATAGAATTCCTAAGAATATGCAGATATTCCTTTATGTTTATATAGAAGTATGGTACTGCATTCAGGAAAGAGTACATAAATATGTTGATTCTTAATAGTACACAAAGAGTTAAATAAGAATATAGTGGAGGATCATACAGAAACATCACTGAATCCTCACAATCCTTCCATCCATCCATCCACAATATGCAAGCCCGTGAATATCTGTTTTGGTGAAAATAAGTGATTGTAGAAGTTGCCCAGAAGTCTCAGGGGCTGTTTAATGAAATAGACTAATGTCTATTCCTCATAAGAACTTATTTTTGTCCACAAACTCTGAGCTTGAGATTTCTCTCTCATTCTTTCCAGTCCTATTTGCTAAAAGGAATTGAAGGATTAGAGTTGAGATGGTCTGGACAAATAAAGAGGATCAGAAGATAATAAGACCAGGAAAACCAAATGTAGTCATTTCAGAAAGTAAAAGGGAATAAGCAGATGACAACACATGTTTATGAGTGGGAGAAGCGCAGACACAGATTAAAAAATATTTTTTGCAATGCCTAAGGCATGCACTCTCTCTTTTTGCATGTGTTCTCTGAGGGGATGGAATATATTTCTATTTATTTTTGTGTGGACAGGGATATCATTCAATGTGATTCTGTGCTGATTCTGTGCAACACTTATAAGAGCTAAATGAGGATGTGAAACCCTATTGAATCTATGATCCACGTGATTCACTCCATGGTATCAAGTCACAGTTCAAGAGTCTGAAATAGATTACAACAAATTCCATTCATTCAGTCAACCTATTTATTGAACATCTGCAACAATCAGCCACTATGCAGGCACTAGTGATTCAACAGTGAGCAAAGTGGGGGAAAAGGACAATAAACAAATAAATAAAATATATAACATGGGAGATAGTGATCAGTGATAGGGAGAAAAGCACAGCAGGAAACGACTCGGGAGTACCGGAAGTCCAGAGCAGGAGTCAACAATTTTTTTTTGCAAAGGACCAGATAAAATACATTTTACATCTTTGCAGGCCATAGGGTCTCCATTACAACTACTCTACTCTGCCATTGGGAAAGCAGTCACAGACAATATGTAAATGAATGGGCAAGGCTGTGTTCCAAAAAAAAACTTTATTTACAGAAATAGGTTATCTTTGGCCTGCAGGCCCTAGTTTGCCAACCCCTGTTCTAGAGGAATGAGCAGGTGGTAATGAGGCCTGAATATATGGGACCCTATACATCAATGTAACAAGTGGATTTCACATTGCATCGGATCAGGAGGATTTCTTGCAATGAAATGATACAATCTGATTGACATGTTAACCATATCACTCTGGCTGGTGTGCTGAGAAGGGGTCAGGGCAGAAGCAGAGAGACCAGCTAGGAGGCTATTTTAATATTCCAGACAAGAGATAACAGTGGCTCATTCAAGGGTGGTAGCAGTGGAGGTGGTGAGAAATTATCAGATTCTGCTTGTCTTCTGACTGGATTTGCTGGCTACGTCACTATGAGTATGGGAGAAAGATTCCAGTCGAGATAGGCTCTTAGACTTTGGTCTGAGCAACTAAAAGGATAAAATTGCCACCAACTGAGACAGGGTAAATGATGATAAAAGCAGGTTTGGGGGAAATATTAGGAATTCACTTTTTTAACAGATTATAAATAAAATTCTTATCCATCTAAGAGGCAATGCACAGTAAGAAGTTAGGCATACTTGTTTGAAGTTCAGAGTGAGAGGTCCGCTGCTTGCTTAAACTCATAAGACAACTCAAGAGATCAAATTCAAAACCTTCAATATTTACTGTATCCCTTTTCCTCCTCTCTCCACACACCTGAAACTTCCTGCAGCTCTCCTTTGCCTATTGTCCACCGGCCTCCTCACTTTCTGCAAACCCAACCTCGCCTCTTCCCCACGTCTTTATTAGGCTGAGGGACTGAACCTCTCTCGAAGTCCTTCTTCTCCCTGTACCCCTCTGGTTCTGCATTTTCCTGCATCCCCAAGTCTAGGAACCATTCTAAAAAGATAAACACTCTCGGCGCGGGGCGGGGGGTGGGGGAGGCAGGGAGTGGATTACAAGGAGAGAGTATGAGAAGAGGATTTGGGCTGGAAATTATGCATTCTTTTTGGGAGGCTATAAGCACGGGTGAAATCTATGGACACCCCCATGGATAAAAATAAATAATAATGTACATGTGTGTGTCTGTATATCAATCATAAGTGGTTAATGTTCATTATTTCAATGCATATTTAGTAAAATCATATAATTTTAGAAGTTTAGCACCTCTGGCAGTGTAAAGATCATCTAGTCCTACCCTACCTCTTATAAATGAAAAAGAAACAAGAGCCATAGCAGTGAACTAACTTGTCTGAGCTTCACTTTTTCTCAGAAATGTATTTCTCTATTAATTACATTAGTATAGTATGTGTATGTATGTATGCCTAATCTTGTAGCACTAAGAAAAGTGCTTTCTATTCGCCACTTTATTAAATCCTTACAACTCTGTGAGGCAGCTAAAATGAGCCCAGTTTTTGGAATGAGTATCCAGGGGCTCAGAAAGGTTGAGTAACTGGCCTGGGTCACAGAGCTAGGCAGTGACTGAGCGAGGACTAGAAAAGTGTCTAATTCCAGTGCCTTTCCCTACACAGAGCTGCCTCTCAATAATGAATTACTGTGTGGATTGAAGGTGAAGTGAGAAGGAAGGATAAGCTACTTTAGATGAATAATTTGTTCTCTCTACTGCTGTTTTGGTTTGCTAAGGACATGTTTGGGTATCCCAGAGATTGAACTGGCATACTTCCTAAGCACTGACTTCCTTGGCATGACTACCTTTGTCTTCATTCACAAGTTTGTTCTTTTATTTGCTTGTTTGCAAGAACTTGCATGTTCTATATTCCCCAGTGGGAGTCATGGAGGGAGGAAGCTGAATACAGTATTTATCACATTCCAAAAAGAATGCACACAAGAGAGAACATGCAAGCTTTATTAGCCAAAAGTAATATAACATGAAAATCAATTACAAATAGAAATTTGACATTAACAGGTGACATGAACTTGTGACAACCAAACGTAAAGAGATAATTGTTGCCCAGTTCAAACTAATCAAGAGAAGGCACAAACAAGCCACAGATCTGCTCCTCTTACCTTGTACTGGGTTGTATTTTCCAGCCATATAATTACTCTAAAGTGAATTCTGAAGTATCCTCCTATAGAGTAACATTGGAAAGGGGTCTTACTTGTTCTTACCAAGGAGAATTTGGTAGAAGGGAAAGGTAAAGGGATATTAACTTTTAAAAAATTTTACCAGATGCTAAATGCATGTTTAGCATGAAATAAAGTTATCAAAACACACACACACAATCAATGACTGGGTATGTGAAAGAGATATAGGAGCCAAATGAAAGAGTGCTCCACTTTAAAAATTCCTCCCTCTTTTTGTCAAACATGCCTCCTTCATCAAGGCAAGCAGAAAGACAAGGAAAAGTCATGCAAATGAAAAAGAATCTTGGAATCCGTCAGCCCAATGTTTTCATTTGGTTGGAATATTTTATTGTGCCCAAGGGTTGTACCCCCACCTCTCCTACATTTTATTCAGAAGCTTCAGCTAACAAATAGACAGTAATTGTCAACATGCCAAATTTTGTCTTCTGACTGGATTTGCTGGCTATGTCACTATGAGTATGGGAGAAAGATTCCAGTCGAGATAGGCTCTTAGTGAGTCTAGAGCACAGCTTCTCAACCTTGGCACTGTTGGCATTTTGGAACAGATAATCCTTGTCGTGAGAGGCTGTCCTGTGCATTGCAGGATGTTTAGCAGCGTCTCTGACCTTTACCCCAGTCCTAACAATCAAAAAAAGTCTCCAAAGAAATGGCTGATTCTAGAGCTGAGGAGAGAATATACAAGATATGCCTGGAGCATCTTGTAGTGCCAGAAGGAAATAAAGTTATCAAAACACACACACACAGTCAATGATTGGGCATGTCAAAGGCATAGAGGGGCCAAGTGAAAGAGCTTTCAATGGCCAAAACTGGAACAAACTGAGCAACAAAATAAAGTCATTTTGGATTATAACCCAAAGTATAAAAAAAAAATTCATGAGTCTATATGATTATAAATAAATGATTGAATAAATAAATGGAAGGCTAGATAAATGTCTCATGTAGAAGAATTCCAAATAATGTATGTAGATACTCAGGCCTTAAGGAGGAGGAGCATAACTCCTCATCCTTTAAATGTGGGCTGTGCATAGTGACTTCCTTCCAAAAATTTCAGTATGGAAAGGGGAGCAGAGGAGAGTAAGTTTTCAGTGGAGAAATGTGACAGATACAACTTGAGCCAGGTGATCAAGGTGAAAATCAACAGTCATAAATCACGTTGACAGTATGTACTACTGATATGATGTGATGAAAAGCATACTTTACCTGTGTGCTCTTCTTCCCCAAAACCCATAACCCCAGGCTAATCATGAGAAAAGTCTCAGGCAAATACCAATTGAGGAACAGTCTACAAAATATCCGTCCAGTACTGCTCAAAATTGTCAAGGTCATCAAAAACAAAGAAAGTCCTGAGAAACTGTCACTGCCAAGAGGAGCCTAAGGAGACAGATGACTAAATATAATGAGGTATCTTGGATGGAATCCTGGAACAGAAAAAAAGAACACTAGATAAAAATAAGAAAATCTGGATAACGTATGGACTTTAGTTAATAATAATGTATCAAAAGAGATTCATTAACCATTACAAATGTACCATAACATGTAAGATGTTAATAGGGAAAACCTGGGTATGGTGTATATGAGAACTTTCTGTATTATTTTGTAACTTTTCTGTAAATCTAAAGCTATTCTAAAGTATTTAAAAAAAAAAAAAAAGTCTCCAGATTTTTGCCAATGTCCCCTGTGAGACAAAGACATTCCCAGTCAAAAACCACTGCTGAGTTCAATGGCCAGCTCTACCACTTTCTGTGTGACCTTGGGAAAATTTCTTAACGTCTCTGAGCCTCAAGAAAATGGGATAATAATAATACCTACCTCAGAGGGTGGCTGTGAGGATTAAGTTAGATAATATAAAGTGCAGGCTGGCTCTAATAAGCATTGGATAAATGTTGACAATGATAATATTAACCACAATAATTATTATTATCAATTCATCTCTTATGAATGACATTCTACTGATAGATTCCTCTCAGGTTTCAGAAAAAAAAATTATTTCAAGGACAGTCTGGATTTAGACAGATCTCCCTTCTTGCCTTGAAGGACACAACGTGCTTTTTAGAAAATGACAGGCTCTCCTCTGAACCTGCGGCCTTTCTTAGAAAAGGATGAAATAATGATGGACAGTGGCATTTCCTGAACTAATGCTGAGACAGCCCAGCCGGCCTGCATCAGATTAACTTTGGTGAGACCAGTTTATTGAATTCCGTGGTGAGAGAGGCAGCGGACCGGCAGAAGTGGAAGATGAAGCCATCCATCTGGGTCGGGAAGAAGGGTAGGGGAGTGACAACAGTGAGCTCCAGTCCACGTGGAGCAAGGCCCTGGTGCTGAATCTGTTTGGGGTGAATCACGCCTGGGGAAGGTTTCCAAACTAGCCTTTGGGTACTGTGGCTTTTTAGTCTCCTAACCCCCACTTGAGAGCATCCTAGCATCACACCTGCTTAGATAAAAAGATCTCTGCTCTTCGGTTGCTTACAGGCTAATGGAAAACACAGAAAGCTATAACATTCTGTCTTTAAAAGGACACAGATTGCAGCTAGCTGAAAACTACAACTCTAGCCCCTTGTTGTAACTGCAAACTAAAACACAAAGATCACCCCCCCGCAGCTGTGTGGCTTTTCATTTGCATGTTGGTGTAGAAAAGTATGATTCTTGAAGTCAGATTAACCTGGATTCAGATTCCTCCAGTGTCACTTTCCAGCTGTGAGACTGTAGGCCAGGCTCGCCTACCTCTTGGAGCCTCCATTTTTCATCTATAAAATGGTGGCAATTATGAGGAATGAATGAGAGGATTTATATAAAAGAATACCAAAAGGACCCAAAATGGTAACAATGGTCAAAGAGGAGATGATGATTCTGGGTGCCTTGTTCCTGGGGAATGGCACCTTCCTAAGTTCAGGGATACATGAAGAACATACTGTATTTCCTAATAGGTTCTTAGTTCTGTCCAACCAGGGACCAATTAGATGTTTTATCTCCCTTGGAACTGAGGTCAGGGGATATTGATGTCTTAGAGTAGAATCTGTCCAACTGGGCCCCTGTGTTCACTGGCTAAGGAATAATTTGAAGGCCCAAGTGATGGAATAGTTCAGTGTAGGAGGTCTCTGTGGAGAGAAAGTGCTGGAGATCAGACTAACTCCACAATAGGGTTTGGGATGGGTGTAAGTCCCCTAATCCAAAACAGACAGGCATGCAGGGCTTCAAGGGGCCAGCTATATGCTGTTACATGATTTAACCTTCAGCTTGTTATACCCTGGCCCTTCACTTGGACCTTGACTTCTGAACTCAAATTTGTCCTGATGCAAGCCCATTTTCCTTGGCTTCATTCATTCATTAATTCATTCATTCAAGAAATAATAATTACATACTTCGTGTGTGCCTAGATCCTGAGGATACAGTGGTGAAAATCATTAGGATACCAGCTGGCATTCTAATGGTGGGAAATAAATAATAAACAAGGAGCAAATAAACAAGATAGCCTCAATGATGAGTGCTACAAAGGAAATAAATCAGGGCCAGAGGACAAAAAGTGACTAGATTTTGAGGGAAACTCTAGATAGAGGAGTGAAGAATGTACCTCTGAGGAGATGGCCTGGATATGAAATCTAAAGAAGGAAAAGGAGCTAACTATGTAAATATGTATAGAACAAATTATCCTGGCAGAGACAACAGCCAGTGCAAAGGCCCTGAACTGGGGAACTTCTTGATGGCTTCTTCTTATTGACTTATGTGTGCCTTACCCAGAACCAATAGTCTAACTTCTTCCCACTAAGAAAAGGATTTTAGACTCTGCATATGTGATCCATTGGTTCATTCATTTGTTTTCATTTATTCATGCACTTATTTATTGAGCAGACTCTAGACACTAGGAATAAACAGTGAATAAAGCAGACATGAGTCTCATCCTCATGGAACTTAAAGTGACCAGAAAAGATTCTCAAAGCATTCCAGTGCCTAACGCAGCAAATGGTAGTAACTCAGAAGGATGCTTCAGAGCTCCTTCTTCAAACACCATTTATCCATTTAGGGAGTCAGTCCATTCCTGGACAATGGAAACCCAAAGTACAATTGCAAATAGATGTTGGGAAAATGACTGGGACTAAAGAGTCAAAAAGACATGGCTTTAAATCCCAGTGCTGCCACTGGGGCCGGTGGTGGGAACTTGGTAAAATCATTTAGCTTCTCTGAGCCTCAGTTGTCTCATCTCTAAAATGCCTTGATTTTATGAGACTTAGCTGAAATAACCAGCACAGAGGCCAGCACATAATAGGCTCTCTATAAATTGGAAACGTGATATTTTGCCCCATTTTTGCTGTCTTTTTTAATAAGTGGACCATAGTTGTTTCCCTAAGAGAGTAAAACTATCTAAACTACATCAGGAAAAAAAATGGAGGTTTCTGGGTGAGTCTAGTTTACTCTGATTTCTACAAAGAGCTTATCCTATCCCCTTAAAATCCACAGGGGACATTTTTCCAGTTACCTATTCCACGTTCCTGATTAATACATTCATTCTCAACAGAGCTTACATAACAGCTCCTTTTCTGAGACCCAGATTCTCCACTTGCCTCTGCAGTAATGTTAATTAAATGATTATCTAATATTTATTGCATGGGCTGTAGAAAAAAGCTATTCTCACACTTTGGATGTGGGTTGCAATCCATTTGTTGAAGTCAAATCCATACAGATACCCTGAAAAAAGAAATATCATTTTTTTATCCTTTGGCTGTAACCAGCCATCTAGGAAAATGGAATTGATCAGTGTTGAAAGATTCCATACTTGCTATCTTCTACCAAATTTGGAAAACATAAACTACTGCATTAATGTTGCCCCACAGCATGAAACTACTCAAAGCAGTTTAGCTCTAATTACGAAAGGAAACAGATGTTGCCAGTTCTCATCTTGCACACATTCTACATCTGCCAAGGCTCTCCACCAGATAGTAAGGGAAGACCCTCCAGGGAGAATTAGCTGTAGGGTTTCTCCGTCACCTCCTGGAATAGGATCAGTGGTAGAAGTAGCAAGGTGTTGTATGAAGGTCAATTTCTACTACGTCATGCACTAGCCCTTACCTGGCAGCCGCGAGCAACATTCCTGATTTGTTCACAGCCCCTGGAGTTTCTCAGCTGTATTAAACTATTAGAAGGAAGAATGAAAATTGAAATAGATCACATCCATTTGAGGTGGACTGCTCAAAATGCGTTCACTGGGAGTGTTAAATTCAATATAGATGACAAGGTCAGATGAGACCCACTGCCTTATTCCAAGCAGATTGACGTTCAGGCTCTCAGCACAGGATATTACTGCACACTTCATTAGATTATACTTCTAACCTGAAACAATAACTGTTAAATTCCAAACTACATCTGAGTCTTGGAGATCATTCCTCAGAGATACCTTAACCTTGGGAGGGATAGCTGAATGGAAATTGATTTGTCATCTTCTAAAGTTGCTAGAGCTAAGAATTCACAAATTGACACTTAGGCATTTTCTGAATTCTGCAACAGGTTAAGCTTAGCTAGAGACCTATATGGTTCTGTGTCTGGTCAAAATTGCTGCAGTCCTTTAAAATATTATTACATTGGAGTCACACTCGCAAATAGGATACTGCCCTCACCATGGAAGTTTTTTTTTTGCATTAAAATGCTGTCAGTCTTGTGACCCTTTGGCCAAATTTGTAATCAGATAACTTGGGCCAAAATTCCTTTTTTACCTGCACCATTTTGAGGTCACAAAGTTCAATCTGATCAGTGAGAATATGACCACAGATTTTCAGCCCTTTCAATTCTGTGTTTAAACATCATCTTTTTGCTGCCTTGTTCTCACAGACTGTGAGGTTATGTTCATTGATCAATCTTGTGCTTTCATAAAGTGACAACATTTTGCCCTAGACATTATTTTCCACCTCCCTGCCCTCCAAGTTATCATCTATCTTCCAGACAAAAGAAATGTTGCCGTGATGATAAGCAGTACTCACTCTTTGCTTCAGAGGGTGAACTCATTCATTCATTGAATAAATATTAATTAAGTACCTACTATGTGCCAGACATTGTTTTAGGTACTTTGGCTACAGCGATAACACTGAAGGAATCTTTGCAAATCACATGCTACTGAGGGTGATGGACAAACAAGTAAACAAAAACACCTGATTTCAGATAGTGAATAAGGCAATAAGGTAAACAAAGTCAGTTAAGGAAATGAAACATACAATTTTAGATAGTGTGATCATGGAATGCCTTCCTAAGAGAGAGCATTGGTATTTGTGCAGAGATCTAAAATGATTTGGAAAAGAATATTCCCAAATGCAAGCCTCTTAGGCAGAAAGGAACTTGGTTAGTGGGGAACACACTAAGTCCAAAGTGAAAAAGATGAAGACCCAAAGTTAGGCAGGGGCCAGATTGTGTTGGACCTTCTTAGACGTGGTCAGGAGTTTGGTTTTATTCTCTGAGTGATGGAAAACCATCATAGGGCTTTAGTAGGAGAAGAACATGAGCTGCTTCAACCTTTAAAAAGGTGAAACTTTGGCTGATCTATAGTTAATATAGCTATAACTTTTTGTCTCATATATCATAGTTGGAGAGTATGGGCATTAGAGATTAAATAATTCCAAGTTCAAATGCCAGCTCTATCATTTACTAGCTAACCTTGGACAAGTTAAATAACTTCTAGATTTAAAATTCTTAATTGCAAAATGGGCATAATTATATTTGCCTCCTTAAACAAGATCATATACATATATATGTGTGACATATAGTAAATCCACAATATATGGTAAAGGTTATTCATTGACTCATTCATTTATTTGTCTATTCAACCAACATTTATTCAGTCACTCATAATCTGCTGCTTCAAAGTCCTGCATGCCGCAATTTTTTGTTAGTGGCATTTTATTCTTTATTATTTTTAGAACATTTGATTTCCCATTATCACTCCTCCTCAACTTTTTAATATGAGGAAATTCAAAGTTTGCTATTTCTCAAATAATTATGTGCTTCCCAAATCCCAAAGCCTTCCTAAAAACTTGGGATGAGCATACAGATCCTAGATTCCTATTTGCTAGGTAAATACTGAGCTTCTTTCCCTACAGCATTTAAAGGACACTGTTTGGTGGTGCTAAGTTAGTGATTCTCAACTTTAAAATACCAGAAATTTTGGCCACACATGAAAGTAAGTAGGAGATGAAAGCAATAAACAAGTCCATAACAATTATAGTATAATTCTATTATAATAAGATAATGCTTCAATGTCCACCAAAGTAACCATAGTTTTATATTCTTTGTTAATTGTCCCTCAACCTAATGCCAACTGTTTTAGAGTAGTTTACATCCTTGACTAGGCTCTTTAAAATACCCACAAGGCAAAGTTCTTGAGCATTCCAAGAAACTCCAGCTTTTTCCTTGATGCTGACTTAATATCATGATTGACCTTTTCTTACTGTCAGCAGGTTTTCTCTATCCCACAGTTTCATAAGTCCCACTCAGCACAACCTTATATTGGACAGAAATCATTATCATAATAACAATAACTTTGTTCTTCTGGTAGAAACCCTGACAGCATGTTCAGAAAGTGTTTCCTGAAGTGACCATGAGACCAACAAGTAAAATAGTAACACAGTCCTTAAAAAGGGAGCTGCCAAATTTTAGCAGTCACATTGAACTGAGTTGCTCTATTTTGATATCCATTTTTGCTCTATTTCTGGCAATATCATCTAAAAGTACCACTCAAATATTCCTCCTTCTCCTTAGTCATCTTTAGAAGACCTTAGTATGACATGTTCTGAGGCATCCTTCTTTGTCCGTCTATAGGATATATTTTCTGACAGTTGCTGTGATATGATAATAAAAGCAAGAGAAGCATTTATTGAAAAATTGTAATAAGTTCCTCATCTGCATTATCTTATTATTTCTTCTCGACAATCCTGTGAAGTGGATACCTCGATTACATATTGTAGCAAGGAAGTAACTTAAGCTTTATGGCCTGGTAACTTAAGCTTCTACCCCAAATAAATACTCTTTATAAAAGCCAACAGATTTCTGATACTTTGCATCAGCACCCCTTTGGCTGACTAATACAGAATTTGGTACTGAGAGTGGGGTTGTGCTTTTGCAATTACCAAAATGCTGGAACAGTTTTATAAATGGGTAAGGGGTATTTTTTGGAGGAATTGTGAGATGCTTGATGGCGAAAGCCTATATTGCTTTCAAGAGGCTGTTGTTAGTAATATGGAGCCTAAAGTTATTTTTGATAAGGACTTAGAAGGAAATAATTGTGAGATGTTTGATAGAAAAGGCCTAGAGTGCTTTGAAGAGACTTTTGGTAGGAATATGGACTTTTTATGAGGCCTTAGAAGTAAATGATGAAACTATTATTGGAAACTGGAGGAAAGGTGATCCATGTTTTAAAGTTGCAGGGAATTTAGCAAGATTAACTCCTGATGTTTTATGGAAGACAGAATTTGAAAATGGCAAGCCTGGATATTTAGCGGAAGAACTTTCTAAAGTAAACTCGGAGAGTGTGGCTTGGCTTCTCCTTGCAGCTTATAGTAAAATGCTAGATGAAAGAAATAAGCTGAGAATTGAATTGTTTGGCACAACAAAACCAGAAACTGATTCCGGAAATTCCAAGCCTCTGGAAATCAAAACCCCAGATGATAGTGCCCCATTTGCAGACTTAACTAAACTTGGAACTTGTAAATCAGGATTGAAAATGCACTTATCTAGGAAAGACTTGTGGAAAGTCTTACTATCTGATGGCTTGGACCCATGCTTCTTGCATGCTAAACCAACAAACTTTTTGAGAGTGCTGTATGAACAAAACCACTGTCAGCTTGGACTAAAAGGGACATGTAGGGGAGAGAGGGAAGGGGAAACAGCTTTAAGAGGAAAACCACAGAAGCTGAGATCTAGAATTAAAACATCTCCTCAGGCCAAGAGAGGAACCCCACCCATGTGTAGAGAGAGAGTGAGTTTGCCTGGGCACTTGAAGGGTGGATGTTGCCACCCACTGTTCAGGGAGAGTTTTGCCACCACAGGGTACAGAGAGGTGGAACACATTCCCCAGTGATTAGGGAGGTTAAGATCACCACCCCCATAGGTCTGAGAGGGGTGGGCCTGTATGCCAAAGGTTAGGGAGAATGTTGTCCTCATTTCACTGTATTAGGGGGGTTAAGACTCTAACCCAAAGATTGGATAAAATGTGGCAATCACCCCAACACTCTTGCAGGGTGAGATCTGGAGCTCAGTCACCACCCAGATGCTTGATGAGGGTGGAACCAAGAAAATGGCCATTGGACAAGCCTGTGGAAAGGGTGGGTCCCTATGAGGCCCCAGGGAGAAGAAACCATCATCTTAAGAATGACTCTCAGACATTGAAATCTAATAAAGTATGCCCTGCAGATTTATGGAACTGTAAGAGACCCATGAGTCATGTTTCCCCCCCAACTTCTCTCTCTGCTAATGCAAATGTTTATTCTTTGTCTGACCGTTTGTGTATTGGAAGCAGAAAAACAGTTTTGTAAGTTTCAGAGGTCTACAGCCAGGTGGGACTTTGCCCCAAGACAAACTGTATTTCTTTAAACTGATTGTGATATGATTTTGTACTCAGCAATGCTTCTGACTTAGGTTTTTTGAATATTGTAATGTCTTTTTAGAATTCAGAGGGTGGAGTATAGCAGTTTGGTGTTGATTATGAATTCCAAAAATATATGTTGGATTATGTTTGTAAACTGGTCTGTTCCTGTGGGTGTACTAGTTGTATTATCTTCAGAGGTTTCACTTTTACTTGATTAAATTATGATTAGGGCTTTGATTGGTCCATGTAAGATGTTGAATCCCCACCCACCAAGGCAACATGGCAAAGGAGTTAGTTGGAGTTGTGGATGCTGGAGCCCGGGGAAGTAAACACATAGGAGAAGAACACAGAGGAATAGAGATGGCTCCAATAGACACAGCTCCAACAGACACAGCAGAGGCCCCAGGAAGAGAGAGAGCCTGATCGTCTACAGCTGACCTTGTGGAGAGAACAGAGCAGCTGAGCCTGGAGAGATATGAGCCCCAGGAGAGAGATGAGACTTATCCCCAACCTACAGCTGGAAGAAGCTGGGACCATGGAGCCTTAAGAGGAAGAGGAAGGCTAGACCCTTACAAACGTTGGCAACCATCTTGCTCCAACACGTGGCAACAGACTTTGGTGAGGGAGTAACTTACACCTTATGGCCTGGTAACTGTAAGCTTCTACCCAAAATAAATACCCTTTATAAAAACCAACAGATTTCTAGTACCCCTTTGGCTGACTAATATACACGTGTTTAATCAATACTGAAACTGAGGTTTAGAGAGGTTAAGTAACTTGTCTCAGGTTTTCAGTGCTCTACTTTGGAGACAGGAATTAGATCACAGAAATCAAGAAGGGTGGAGTTTTCTAGTTTGAGTTGGGAACCTTTATTCCACGTTTACCTATGTTTACCTATGGCTCTGGAGAAATCAGTCATGGTCACTGAGCCCAGAACAGGCAACAGAAGTAAAACTTAACAGAAAAAAATCAAGCCACTGCCTTGGGAAAGAATGCTTACATAGCAGCCTAAAGGAGGACTTAACTTATCAAGGAGGATTTCTCCCTTTTGTCCTCCAAAATCTTTCCTCTCATGGTACATCAGGACTTCTTCATCAGGGATAGAATAAATTATTGGTCCCAATCCTTTACCACCTGTAGTAGAATTGTACTTCCACACCTCCACCAGGGCCTCATGGTAGCTGGAATATATTTACCACCTCTTGACTTTGTGACCTGTTTTGACCAATAAATGGTTAGCAAATTTAATACAAGCATACATTTGAATTGTGCTTTCAAGGTTGGGCTTGTCATTTGGCATGAAAAGAAATGTTCCAGGTAGTTGCTGCACTTTCAGCCTGGGCCACAGAACAAGCTGAGCCCAATCCAAAGCTCAAGCCCAAATGCCATGCAGCTGGAAGCAAGATACCCAGATGATAGCAGCCTAGATCAATTGACTCACTGACCCAACTGCATGAGAATAAGTGACTGTCATTTTAAAGTACTGTGCATGGGGGCAATCACAGCATTATTGTGATCACACTTGACTACTACACCACTGCAAACATAAACTAGTAGTTCTTTTCTCAGTTTCCGTGGTTTGAAAATTCATATTAGTGACACAGTATTCTCCTCCTGAGTACTGTGTCACCTAAGCATAGGGCTAATAGTTACTCTGCTTGTCAGTAAAGTTCCAAGTCCTTTAGAGTTTAGCTTAGTGATTCATACAGCAGCTCTATCATTTGGTTGGAAGGGAAAGGGTAGGTGTTAAACTTAGTCTGTAAGGAAGAAATTATGTCTGCTCAAAAATATCCTTGAAAATTCTGCAAATTTTCCCCCGAGTTCAGGTTCATGATTTTGTATTTACATCCCTGTAACTGTATGTTCAACAAGTTTGAGAACCCCTGAAGGAAGAAAACAAAGGAAAATTCTATATTTAGATACCTGGACATTCACATGTTTCTGTATTAATGTAACTATAAAATCTCTGAATGTGAATGACAGATATATTTTAAAAATTCTAAAATTCTGTTTACTCACAGTTTGTGCCATTTTTTCACATTAACCTGTTTCAGGTGATGGAGTAGAATCTGGGTATAGGAGATGGGAATAGAAATTATTAGTTCTAAATTCAGCTTGTAGTTTAAAAGCATGCATGATCCCTTCTCCACTGTAATTCTTATTTTAGCAGCTAGCCCAGAAAGAAATATCAAGCAAAATAAGTCTCATTCATATTCTCTACCCACCCCCCAACACTGTCTTCAGAGCCTCCATTTCAGATACTGTGCTAAGAGCCAGGTATGTACACACATAGAAAATGTTCTTTAAAGTTCTTAAAATTTGTCTCAACCAGTAGAATAACAATACCTAGAAATCATATGCTCAAGCCTGTGGAAGGACCACTAGATGATAGATGACAGGTAAGTAGGTAGGTAGGTAGATAGATAGATAGATAGATAGACAGACAGACAGATAGATAAAGGTAGGTAGGCGGGCAGGTAGGCAAACAGATAAAATAGCATGTCCTTAGCACATATCTGTGGGAAGTTTGAAGTTGGGCCCCAGATGATTTCATGCTATCATAGGATAGTGCTTTCTTCTTCTGCAACAGAGGGACAATGCAATGAGCTTCTCATAAAGCTGCGTTTATTCCTGACTTTTTTGTGAGGTTATGTTGGTCCTACTTTTTTTGGTGTCCAAACGTCTTTCTTTTATGGAAGACTCATGAGGGCGGATGGTCTTGTGTGTCTATATATGTGCCTGTGCGTGCTTTGTGTGCAAGTGAGATAGATTTATTGTGACTTACTGTGACATACAGAAATTTGAGAACACCATGTTGGTATCTAAAATTTATCTTGAATCGTTTACCAGTCTGGGAAACTTCACCTTCTTGGGAGCTTTGACTCAGATGATTAAACAACCTAGGCAAGTCCGTTGGCCAATGGAACTCGAAGGAATTTTCCAGTGGAAACCCCTTTTCTCAAATGTCCAGAATGGACTGCGGGAAGAAATCTTTTAAAGTGAATGATAATTTCTCATATTTACAGCCCTTTCATCCACTTCATCTCATTTAAACTTTCTACAATCTGGAAGGAAGGTAGGATGAATGTATTACAGCTTTAGAATTTAAATTAAGCCTCAGTGCCAGGGCTCTTTTTACTAGATTGTAGTGGCATCCTCTCGGCAAACTACTGGGCAAACATTTTTTGTCAGATGAGAAGACACTTATCTTAATGGTGTTAAGTTTTTCCTGCTCTAAAAATCACTGTCATCTGGGATGCAATTATTTAGAATTCCACTATTAGAATTTTTAGAATAAACCCATCTTTTCCTGCCAGATTTCTGACTAAGTTTCAAAGCACAGCCCAAAATTCACCTCCTGCCATGAAGCCTTTCCTGAGCCCATCTCTCCCACCCAACAAAATATGATTTATGGTTAGTTTAAATGCCTTATTGGGCCTTGTGTGGTCTTAACCAGGTGGTCTTAACCCTGCAACTAGATTGCCAATTCCTTACCAGGATGCTCTTTCCTGCTAGGCCCTCTCCTCTTTCCTTTTGCCAGCATATCTCAGTTCAGATTAGTTTGATCTTTAAAAGAGAAAAAAAATAATCCCAGCTCTTTTGCTCTCAGCAATAAAAAGGGTGTGCTGCTGAGGCTAATGTGTCAACTCGGCCAGGTAATTATGCCCAGTTGTTTGGTCAAGCAAGCACTGGGCTAATTGTAATACAAGGACATTTATGGTCTTTAGTCATCAGTGAGTACACTGCATAGATGGCTGAGAACATCTACATCAACCAGGGAGATTGCTATCAGCAATGAGTGACACTTTATCCAATCAGCTGAATGCCTTAAAAGGGGAAGTGATTTCAGCATTCAGAGAGAATTTCTCAGCTTGTCTTTGGACAGCCAATGACTCCAAGAAACTCATAAGGACCTTCATTGGACTTTCATCAGAGCCCCTGGTTTGCAGCCTGCCTGCAGAACCTGGACTTGTGCATCCCCACAGTCACATGAGAGATTCATAAAATCTCATACTATTTACAGGTATCTCCTGTTGATCCTGTTTCCCTAGAGAACCCTGACTAATACAAAGGGGAAAAGGGGTTTCTGTGTCAGCCCTGAGCCAACCCCATCTTCCTTCAATATAAACCCTGGAAATCAGGGAAGACAGAAAAATAAAGCCACCATGGAAAAGTCTGTGAGATCCTTCTTGCTACTCTACAGCTTGATGAAATGGAAAGACTATAAGACCGATTCCAGTTCTGTCTCATTCTAGTTAAGTAACTTTGGGCAAATCACTTAATCTCTCTTTATCTGTGTTTCCTAAGTTTCCTCTGTGTTTTAATAACATTAAAAATGTTATTCAGTTTTTGTAAGGAATAAATGAATCCATGCATATGATATGTCTTCTCTGGCACCTGAAACATATTAAGCACTCAGGTAAATGGTAGCTGCTTTGTTGTATATTGCTGCTGTTTTCCCTGCTCTTCTTCCTACTCTTACTGATAAAGCATCTGGTGGCCCATACTAGCCCCGGAAGATACATTAGCGCTTGTCTACCATGCCCTTTATTTATTATTTTTTTTAATGTTCTATTTTAAAAGATGTCTGTATAACAGTTATAACAATGCTATCATCCACATACAAAAAGGTTTTAATATGGGGTGAAGAAAGGGGGAAGAGGTTGGGTATATGAGAGTCTCTAGTATTCTGTACGTGACTTTGCTGTGACCTAAAACTTCTTTGAAAATTTGGGAGACACTGGGGAGTAAGAAGGGGAAGGTGCCATGGTACAGACTGGACACCCAATAATGCAGTGATAAAAGGAAAAATGTTTTTAAAAAAATTTTTTTTTAATTTTTTTGTTTTTTCCCATTTTTTTTAATAACCCAATCCTTTAATTTTGTTTTATTTTTAGTGTTTTTTTTAAGTTTCCATATATTTTATCTCTTACATTTAAACTTATTATTATTTCATTTTCCTATTCATTGTATTTGGCTATTATATAGGCTTCATCTTCAAGGAAGGTTTAGATCACAGAAGGGTTACCACGGGGGCAGGAGAGGATCATTGGTGGGGGGTGTCTGGGATGGGGGTTTCATGGGAGGAAGTTCACCTGAATATACATGAAAGATATATAAAATTGTTCAAATGATCAAGATGTGGGGCACGGTCACAGTGGGTGGAGAATCACTCAATAAATGAGAGAATACTGACTTTCCAGCCTCGAGAGCTCTGCCACATTCTCCAAGGGAGCAGCAATAGTCCCCCGAGTGCAGGGGCAGTGTCTGGCAAAGGGAGATGGTCCACTAATGGATTCTTGTTATTGATGACTAGCCTTACGAGTCTTTGCTCTTGTAATTAAACTTAGCCTACTGTTATGGGGTGCCTAAGGGTTGCCACCTGAGAGCCTCCTTGTTGCTCAAATGTGGCTCTCTCTAAGCCAAACTCAGCATATGAATGCATTTCCTTCCCCTCAGCGTGGGACATGACTCCCGCAGATGAGCCTCCCTGGCAATGAGGGATTAATAACAAGTGCCAACTGGTAATACAACTGGAAAAAGACCTTGAATAAAAGGGGGAAAGGGTAAAGACAAATGAGTTCATACCATGCCCTTTATAGTCACAGCTATCTTTGTCTTCTCTCCATTCTAGCCCTCTCCTTGGGGCAGCCAGCAGGCTTCCTAGTGCAATATATAAATAGTGACAATTGGCACCAGAGTGTTAATTTAGCCTAGCCTTTGTTCCAGCCTTCCCACTGGCCTGCCTTCTAGATGGATGAACTGGAGCAAAAATGAGGAGGCAATGTTCTTTCTTTATATCACACACCTAAGGGAATTTTTTTTAGTCTTCTAAGAATATTGAACTCTACCTCAAGCTCAAAGCAACTCTCAATAAGAGAAATCATTCATGGAAAGCAATGGGATGTCTACATAACATCAAAGCCAGGCTGAACCACAGTTGGTTCCCACTTCAACTCTCTCAAGAATGGGTAAGCACAGTTGAAAAACCAGAGTGGGGGTGGGGATGAGGGGGAAAAAAAAAAAAAACACCCTGAAATTTAAATAACATTGACAGGTTGAAACCAAACGATCATTTCAAGAAAATTCCAACCTAAGACAAATAATCTGTAGCAGACACAACTTTTCATGCTTTGAAGTATTTGGTATTTTTGTATGAAAACTGCAAGTCCATATTAAGAGACTGTTGCCTAGAAATTGGAAGTGTTAAAGATGATGAATATTCGTTACCTTACAAGGAAGTCTCTGAGCCAAAGCTGGCTTTTTATTCCTGTTTAGTTTATCATGTAGGCGTGTTACGAATGGATTGCTGGCTCTTAAAAGTAGCTTATTATTTGGCTGGTTATGCAGAAGTTGCTATTTTGGACTCCTTCTGAGTTTCTGGCTTTCCGATGGGAGGTTTAATAGCTCATTAAATGGCATACCCACTCAATTATTTTTCCAGCCTCACTTTCTGTTTTTTTATGTGTGCTGAGGAGTTTGGAGATGTACCCTCATTTTAACAAATAATGTTTGATAAAGAGTCGAGCTCAGCACAGACCACGGAAAAAATTTTAAAATAATAATACAAATTGACTTCATAGTATATGAACTATTACTGCAACTGTGATATATGGTTTCCAAACTTCTGTCACATGCCTGATCTAATCTCCCTTAAACTTCATGCATTAAAAATATTTTCTGAGTTCCTACTAAGTTTGCCAGGCATTGCACTAAATGTTGGGTCTGCAATTCTAGATAGTAGTTCTCGCCTCATTTTCAGATGAGGAACCTGGTTTCAGGAACCTCAAATGACTTTGCCAAGGTCACAAACTAGTAAGCAGAAGTCCCAGGTCCTCTAATTCCAAACCTCATGTTCATCTCCACACAATGAAACCTATAGGTCAGTGGGGCCTTAGAGATTATAGAAGTCAATGCTTTTACTTCATATATGAGAAAAATAAGCCCTCTGCCCAAGCTTACATTTACAAATAACTGATTGGGGACAAGAACTCAAGTCTCCCAACACCTAATATATTGCTCTTACCCAAAAGGAATCCTTGAGATCTATAGTATGTCTTTAGTCATCTTTAAAACACACTTTCATGCGAATACTCTTGCTGTCCTGATTTTGTGATAATCAGGGTAGGTTAAACAGTCGCTATATTAGAAACCATGCATGTGTTCCCAGACCTAGTTTTTCTCCCTGGGTCTGGTTTTTGGAATGCTGCTGATAAACCAAGACTGATTTATTATATGACCATCTTATATGGGAAAAGACTGTAACTTTGGGTGTCTTTGGCCAACCTTAAGAGATATAGCAGGGGGACGGATGTGGCTCAGTTGGTTAGGCATCCGTCTCCCATATGGAGGGACCTGGGTTTGATCCCCGGGACCTCCCAGTAAAAAGAGAGAAAAAAAGAAAAATATAGAAGGCACGTGAGCCACCAGGCCCCGCGAGCCACGCAGCAAGATGATGAAGTAACAGGAGACTGACACAAGGGAGACCCAAGACGAGACACACCAAAAAACCAGGAACTAAGGTGGCACAGGCAGTAGGACGCCTCTCTCCCACATCGGAAGTTCCAAGGATTGAATCTCAGTGAAGACAGGAGGAGAAGGATGAGAAGAGAGGGCAGGAAATGGACACAGAGTCGCCCAGCGAATGGACACAGAAACAGCAAAAATTGCGGGGGGGTGGGGGGAAGTGGATAAAAGTAAGTAAATAAATAAATAAATCCTTAAAAAATGTATAGGGGAGGAAGATACGGACTATAGTTAGTAGTAATACTTTGACGATGCTCTTTCATGATTTATTAACAAATGTTTCACAACAATGCAGGGTGTTTGTGGTGGGGTGATGTGTGGGAGCCCTGTATGATGTTATGCATGTTTGTT
>JAQZBX010004110.1:0-61901 GCA_029593785.1 Cabassous unicinctus
ACCTTGGAAGATAATGTAGGGAAGCAGCTACAGGAACTTGTAATAGGAAATGATTTCATAAACTTCACACCCAAAGCACAAGAAGCTAGAGAAAAATAGATATTTGTGATCTCCTCAAAATTAAAAACTTCTACATCTCAAAGGATGTTATTAAGAAAATAAAAAGGCAGCCTACCCAATGGGAGAAAATATTTGGCAACAATATACCTGATAGGAGCCTAATATCCTGCATATATAAAGAAATCCTACACCTTAAAAATAAAAAGACAAACAACCCATTTAAAAAATGAGCAAGTGACCTGAAAAGACACTTCTCCAAGGAAGAAATACAAATGGCTAAAAAGCACATTAAAAAATGCTGAACATCACTAGCTATTATGGAAATGACAATCAAAACTACAAGGAGGTACCATCTTACACCCATCAGAATGGCAGCTATTTAAATACAGCAGACTGTAAGTGTTGGAGAGAATGTGGAGGAATAGAAACCCTCATCCACTCCTGGTGGGATTGTGGAATGGTCCAGCCACTGTGGAGGACAGATTGGTAGTTCCTCAGAAAACTAAATATACATCTTCTGTATGATCCAGTGATTCCACTGCTGAGTATATACCCAGAAGAATTGAAAGCAAAGACACGAACAGATATATGCACACCAATGTTCATAGTGGCATTGTTCACAAATGCCTAAAGTTGGATTCAGCCCTGGTGCCCATCAACAGATGAATGGATAAACAAAATGTGGTACATATATGAAATGGAATATTAATCAGCTGTAAGATGGAATAAAGTGCTAACACATGGAATAACATGGATGAATCTTGAAGACCTTTTGTTGAGGAAGCAAGCCAGGCATTAAAGGATGAACAGTATATGACCTCACTGATTTGAATTGAGGAAAGTGAGCAGTCTCTGACAACCAGTTTCTGAAAGATAGGGTAACAAGGGAGAGAAAGAGAAGAGAAGGTTGTGAGCCACAACCCATACGGACATAATCTATGGTAAAGTGATAGAGTATAGTTGCATATTGAAGGATAGGACAGGTGGGTAGTGATATTACTGGGTTTGGTGGTGCAGGGTTGACAGGTGGGTAGATTAGGAAGGGTGGGTTAGAATACCCAGGATACTGGGGGTAGAGATGGGAGGTGGACTAGTGAACATGGGATTTTTGGGTATGATGTTGAAAGTGCAGAAGTGGGAATGTTCTTATGGCATAATGAGAAGGTAGTGTCACTGGTTTAGTGTGTAGGTTGGGGGGGCATTCACACAGGGGTGTATCTGGAGTAGGCTTCTGGGGAGTGTGTGAGTGTTCCTCCTGTCATAATGTGTTGTGTCGGTGAGTGGAGAACCACACGGTGAGTGGGAAGGAGATGGTCCCCCATTTTTGGGAGGACCAATTCACCCAGAAAAAGACAGGTGGGTGTCTTTCAGGTGCAAGGGTGAATCCTAATAGGAGAGGATAATCAGCATATCAAGACCTCTTTTTGCATGATACTATGAATCTTGTCATCCAATGAGTCAAGTCAGCGAAGTGTCATGTGCCCCTGGGGAATGGGGAAAAAGGAACTAGAAAGGTCAAACGGGGGTATTTAGTGGTCATGGGAAATGTTTTTTATTACCTTACAGTAATGGACACAGGATATGGTAAATATCATCAAAAATTATTAAACTGTACCATCTAAATTGTAAACTATACTGTAAACAATTGACAATGTTTTGGAACTATGTTTCACTATCTGTATAACAGTTATAACAGTGCTACCATCCACATAAAAAAGGTTTTAATATGGGGTGAGGAAAGGGGAAGGAGTTTGGGTATATGGGAGCTTCTAGTATTCTGTGTGTGACATTACTGTGATGTAAAATTTCTTTGAAAATTAAATGAAAATTTGGGAGACACTGGGGATTGACAGGGTGCAGGTGCCACAGTACAGACTGGACACCTGATAATGCAGTGATAAAAGGAAAAATATTTTTAAAAGTTTTAAAATTTTTTTTGTTTTTTCCCATTTTCTGAATATCCCTATCCTTTAATTTTATTTTATTTCCACTGTTTTTTTTTTAAAGTTTCCATATATTTTATCTTTTATACTCAAATTTGTCTTTATTATTTCACTTTCTTATTAATTGCATTTTGCTACTATATGGGCTTCATCTTCAAGGAAGGTTTGGATCACAGAAGGGTTACAGAGGGGGTAGGAGAGGATCATTGGTGTTGGGTGTCTGGGATGGGGGTTTCATAGGAGGAAGTTCACCAGAATATACATGAAAAATATATAAATTTGTTCAAATGATCAAGGGATGGGGCATGGTCACAGTGGGTAGACACTCAATAAATGAGGGAATACTGAATTCCCACCATGGAGAGCTCTGCTACATTCCCCAAGGGAGTAGCAACAGTCCCCTATGTGCAGGGGCAGTGTCTGGCAAGGGAAGATGCTCCACTGATGGGTTCTTGTTATTGAAGACATGCCTTATGAGTCTTTGCTCTTGTAATTGAAACTTAGCCTTCTGTTATGGTATGCCTAAGGGTTGCCACCTGAGAGCCTCCTTGTTGCTCAAATGTGGCCTCTCTCTAAACCAAACTCAGCATATGAATGCATTATCTTCCCTCCAGCATAGGACATGACTCCCAAGGATAAGCCTCCCTGACAATGAAGGGTTAATACCAAGTGCCAACTGGCAATATGACTAGAAAAAGACCTTGAATAAAAGGGGGAAAGGTAAAGAGAAATGATTTCATATGGCTAAGAGACTTCAAAGAGATTCGGGAGGTCATCCCATAGGTAACGTTTATGCACACATCAGTAGGATCTCATAGAACAACAAAGTAGATATCACCCCACACAGAGGGGCTCCTGAGGACTCTGTAGACAACCAGGTTCTATATAAGGGGAATAGCTCCAGAGATTGATGCCTTATCTGTGGGCTCTACTTTGGAATCTGTGTTCCTGAGAGGGACAGAGTTGGACTCAAATAAGTCCTCCCTGCACATAGTCCATCAGTCCCTTCTATTCAAATGTATATGTGATGCTGGAGTTTGTATGTGTACTTCCAGAAACTGGAGCATCTGGCCTGCCCATCTTCCAGCTGTTCTTGGAATCTTGGTGGAGCTGGAACTCCTACTCTACAGCTAAGTGGACTCGCCCAAGTCACCTGGTGAGGAGAGGATGATGGACAACGGCCATCCCAGGGAATGAAGTGAGCCTGCAGCTGTACACAGGATAATCCCATTCACTGCATCCATGGGATATAAGCCCCCTCTCACTTGGAAGTTGAATGGACATCACCATCCCAAAGTCCTCAGGATTGGGGGAAGAGCTATGAACTAGAGTGGACCTAATGGTATTCTGTTGTAGACATATTGTGATTCAAGCAATGCAAGAAATTACAACAGTGAGGTGGAGCCAGTGGCCCCTCGATGCTTTTGGGGCAGCGAAGGAAAAAACAGTTGTAATGCAGGTGCATTTTCAGGACTTGGGAATTATCCTGAGTGACATTACCATGGCAGATATAGGCCATTTTAAAACAGCATATAACATGCAGATCTGTGTGGGAGACAGTGTGGTCTACAATGTGAACTATGTTCCATGTTTAGTGGCAAAGCCCCAGGATGTGTATATCCATTGCAGGTGATGAGCCATACTAATGAAAGATGTTTATTTGGAATGTTATGGGAGGTGTGGGAGGTTGGGAACATGGGAATCCCTGTAATTTTTGTGTAACATTTATGTAATCTAACCATCTTTTAAAACATATTATAAAAATATTTCATACAATTGTTTCTACTCAATATCCAATACTGAGAAATGTGCTGAGAACTCAATGTATGTTATTTCATGGATATATACATTGATTAAATATTATCTAAATAATTACTATGCTTTAAGGACAATGTTTATATTTCACCACAAAATAGAAAAATAATAGACATAGATATTTCCATATGTAACTAATATTTTTGTTGGACCTTATGTTTATTCAATTCTGTTTAATAATATTTTACAACCACTATTGAAAAAATTTTGCTTTCTTGGAAAAAGTGAAGATACTGCAGTATATGAACTTGAGTATGGTCCTCAATGACTATATTGCCTTACTTCTAATGGCAAATGGCCAAACATCTTTTGCTGTTGAATTATTGTCAATATCCTGTATTCAATGTGTACTTCCCTGTGCTGACCTTCAATGTTTACTTTATACTTCTTCTTAGCCTGTCCTGGACTTGAAGACAGTGCACTATTATAAGGAAATAATTCAAAATCTATTGTATCTCTTTCCCATAAACAGGGTATCAACTCTGTAAATCAGATGTGATTTCCCAGTTAGAGCAAGGAGAGGAACTATGGAAAAAAATGTTAGGGTTTCTCCAAGACCAGAGATCATGTGAACTCCAGGAAACTGCTTTTGTACAAGGAGGAGTTTGGGGAAAAATTAGTAGACCCATGGAAATATCAGTGGAAACTTTTCACAAGTGAGTGCTATTCTCTTAAATATTGGCAAGAAAAAAGGGCAAGGAATCCTTAAATTATGGCATTATTCCTTGCATGTAGTAATCTCTGTTATGGTACCCATCTGTCATTGTCTTTGGCTTTAGGCCAAGGAATATTAATATACAAATTGCAGTTAAATTTTCATATAATGCCCTTGCCATGACACTCCTCTTTGAATATTATCCTCACTTTAATTCCACCATATTCAATCTTAATTATAAGTAAACCTTAATTTGGCATTCTTTCCCTATCTAATTGACAATATTTGAAACACATCACTTCTGCATTCGGGTTTTTCAAATTTTTCATTCTGTTAATGCTGCCCTATTAATGTGGTTTATTTTTTCCAATCATTTCAGGCAGAGAATGTTACCTTGTAAAACAAGAAATTATATCCATGCAACATATCTCTATGAAGGACACATCCATCACCTTGTCATTGGTAAGTTTCATGGATATGAACACTGGTCATCTGAATAGATACCTGAGAAAAGAATAAGTAAGGAATTCAGAACAATCAGCTTTCTGCAATTAAAGGAATGTTTGAGTACTGTTCAAGCAAAAAAGTTTTGGAAAGTTTAAATTGAGGGTAATATTAATTTAACCTCAAAACCATAACATGAGATATTATAAAAGGATAATTGCATAGATATGGGCATATACCTAGTCTTTGGAATATAATGAAGTTTTCAAAACTAATTAAGTAGCTCTGAAATTAAAATGCTACAAAAAAGAAAATATGTTCATGCAAGAGATTAATACATGTTAATGTAAAAAATGTGAAATATTTTAAGTGGAGACTCACTGAATGATTAGACTAGAATTCTTACATAGAGAATTGACTTGACTTTGTGAGAGAATTTTTAACAGTATCTCTTCTCTTTCCTAACAGCAGTTCTCACACTCTTGAGGATCCCTTTGAATATAATGACTTGGGACAAGATTTCATTCACAGTCACATAATAACTCAATATGTGGGAATGAAACGCTATATCAGAGAACAATTTTATGAATTTCCCATTGAGCCATCCTTCAATCAATGTACACAAATTCACACTAAAAGTAAATCATATAATTGTCATCAATGTAGGAAATCATTCATTTATATTTTTAATCTTAAACTACGTGAGAGAAGTCACACTGGAGAAAAACCTTATCAATGCCATCAATGTGGGAGAGCTTTCAGAAATATTTCTGCCCTGAGACAACATAAGAGAACTCATACTGGAGAGAAACCGTATGAATGTCATCTATGTGGGAAAGCCTTCAGTCATAGTTCGACTCTTAGACAACATGAGAGAACTCACACTGGAGAGAAACCTTATGAATGCCATCCATGTGGGAAAACCTTCTGTCAAAGATCTAACCTTAGAGAATGAGAGAATTCACACTGGAGAGAAGCCTTATGAAACCCATCGATGTGAGAAAGCCTTCCATAATATTTTGGCCCTTAGACAGCATGAAAGAATTCGCATGGGAGAAAAACTTTATGAATGCCTTCTATGTGGGAAAGCTTTCAGTCGAAGTACTATCCTTAGACAACATGAGAGAACTCACCCTGGAGAGAAACCTTATGAATGCCTTCTACGTGGGAAATCCTTCAGTCAAAGTTCTCACCTTAAAAAACATGAGACCACTCACACCTGGAGAGAAAACTTATGAATGTCACTTATGCGAGAGACTTCAGTCAATATTATACCCTTAGTGTGAAAGAACTCATAATATAAATGTAATGAATAGGGGAGCAGGTGTGGCTCAACCGATAGAGTTCTTGTTTACCATATGGGAGGCCCCGGGTTCGCTTCCTGGGGCCTCCTTGTGAGGGCAGGCCAGCCCACATGGCCCGGTGGGCTGATGCAGCAAGACCTCACAACAGGAAGTGGGTGTGGCTCAACCAATAGAGCCCCTGTTTACCATGTGTGAGGCCCTGGGTTCGCTTCCCGGGGCCTCCTTGTGAGGGCAGGCCAGCCCACGTGGCGCAGTGGGCTGATGCAGCAAGACCTCACAGCAAGGGGGAGATAAGCAGACATGGAGAAAACACACAGCGAATGGACACAGCAAGCACAAGCAGAAAGGGGGAGATAAATAAAAAAATAAACCTTTAAAAAAATAAATAAATAAATGTAATGAATACAGAAGAGTCTTCGACCACAGTTTTATTGTTTAAACAAATGATAGCATCTACACAGGTGTATAATTCTACAATGTAATCAACACAAAATGCCTTTATTTGTAATTTAACCTTAAAAATGTGAGGTGAAATACATTTGGAAGAACCAATATCTAATGTGAATTAGATAATATTTAAGCTGAGCTCCTTAATGTGGTTCAGTTTCTATTTTTCATTCAACACTAAACTAAATTATAATGACTGTGGTGAATCTGGATATAACATTGAGTTTTAATTGAAAGATCCACAATACAAGATGAAGCCCCATATTAGTCATATATTGTTATATATTGTCTGTGATTTACAGAAGATGTTTTAATAAGCAGATTACTTGTCAGTAATGCCTGATGGTGTATACATTTCCCCCTTTGAAATGCTGTTGTTGCTATAAGTTAAATGAAATGTGAGTTAATTTAAATATAAGGAAAAATAATATTTTGGGTAGCTAGGAATTAAAAATCCCCACAATATTGATTAAAGAAATGGGATATTCCCTACTATAGAAATTAGTTGCTATGTGACTTCTGGTAAAAATGCAGAGATATCTCAGTGGATGAGCAGGTGGAAGATCATTTAAGATAAGAAGTCCTAATTTTCAAAAATGAATTAGAACTAAGAGAGGGTACATATCCACATTCATTCATTAACATAATACTGATCTTTGTTAATATATTTTGTATGTTTACATCCAAATTCCCACTCTTTGTGTAGAAAAATGCCACTAATATTCAAATGCCTTGGAAAAAGAAAGAAATCCCCAGGAAGTGTGCACATGTTGGAAGCTAAATATGGATGAGGCTTGGCTAGGGTAAATGTAGGAGATATATGACACTTTTGGGTCCTTTTCAGATAAATTATTTCAATATCTTTATACTCATCAAGGTTCTCATATGTTCCAGAACATGATTTATTCTGTGAGTAAGTGGTAAAATATACAATGTCCCCACCTTTACAGCATTTATGCCCTAGTAGAAATGAAACAGAAATAAGCAAGAAAAATAAAATATGTGAGATTCAAGTATGACCTAGGATTCTGGATATTTCCATGCTCGGAGTCCCACAATGTTTTTGGGGAACATGGGAATCCCTGTAATTTCTGAGTAATATTTAGGTAATCTAAGCACCTTAAAAATATATATATATATATATATAACAAATGACATTTATGTAAACAAATGCACATATATGCATATGTATTTATATATCATTTTACAAATATTGGTATGTATTGTGAAAAATTTGATTTTTACCCACAATAAAAAAAAATAAAAATAAAACTAACATTGTCCTTAACATCAGTAACATTAGCACTGATTTCTTTGAACTCTCCTCATGATATCTGCCTCCCCACTAGAACATTATGCTCTATTACCCACCTCTGTCTCCTATGTTCACAACCTACCTAAAATTTTTCAGTAAGTTATTTGTTACCTGAATGTATTGTGGCTAATCTAAGTACAAGCCTTATATAAGGATACAAAATGAGTCTTTTTTTTCTTCTTTGATTACCTGGCCTATGGAGACTGGAATTTGATACCTGAATGTATTGTGGCTAATCTAAGTATAAGCCTTATATAAGGATATGAAACATGCCTTTTTTTCCTTCTTTGAATACCTGATCCATGGAGACTGGAATCAATAAGTAAAAAAGGTTGTGAAAGTATTTTTTATTAATCATTCCCTGTCCCTTATTCTGATCACAGCTACTTGGGTTCAATCAACATTGGGAATTAAGAATCATGTGCATGAATTGTTTGAGCTGGGAAGTTCTGGTCATATAGAAAAATTGATTTCTCACCTGAGAAGGGTCTTCTGGTTAAGGCAATAGTCATTAGCTCCATTTTTCTTAGATCTCTCACTTGTATATAAAATATTTGGAAATAATCATGGAAATAAACAAATATGGAAAGAATTTAAAATATGGAAGAAATTGAGGACCACAGTGACTTGAGAACTACATGAACTGCTACTACATGTAGAAGTGAGATTCTTGGCTTTCTTTATTGGCTAAAATACATCCTAGACAGGGTGATGCAGAAAGAGATGCATAACCAAAGATTTGAGATTCCATTCTCCATCTGGAAGAAATAGGTAGTTCTCTCTTGATGATGTATGAGTGATCGAGTAGGTAGCTTATTTTCCTTCCCTTCTGCAACAGAAAAAGGTAGTATTACAGCCCCTTCCAGGCTAGGTTAAAGGCACTGAGGCCTCATAATTTGAACATCCATGACTGATTAAAATCTTTCAAATTGGATTAGTAAGTACTCTACATTTTTTACACCTGTGTTACCAGTGAGGCCCAAGGCAAGGCTTAAACCTCACACCCAAACACTATATATAGTAGATCACAGTTTCCAGGGGGCCAAATGATTCATGGAATGTGGAAGACTGAATAATGTCTCATGATCCCCCAAAATATCCAATATATTCAAGTCTTAATCCCTTGGATAAGGGATATACATAATATAGGAAAAGGGCCTTTGTAAATGTGAATAAGATAAAGATGAGTTTATGATGTTATCCTAGACTATACCAGTGGTACCTAACTGCAATACAAGTGTACTTGCAAGAGGGGCTTAGAGATAGACTTGAATACACAGAAGAAGAAACATTATATAACAATCACAGCAGAGAGATTTCCAGACCTCGTACTGTAGGCTTTGAAGATGTTGAAAGGGATCAAGAGCCAAGGAAGGCTAGCAGCTACCAGAAGCTGAAAAAGGCAAATAATGAAGCTTAAGAGGCTGGAAAAGGAAATGGATTTTCCTTACAGCCGCAGATAGAGCGTGTCCCTTCTGATTGAAACATTGGTTTCAGAGCAAACCAAATTTGGACTTATGACCTTCTTAACTGTTACACAATAACTTCTTATTATCATGGTGTTAACACCATGATTCTGTTAAAAAATGAATAATATCTTCAAAGTTATCTTCTTTAGAATGCCACTTCAAAATACCTGCTGTTCACTATAGTGCTTACAAAAAATGTTTCAATTTGTCAAATTAAATTCCCTTAGACAACAAAATTTCCCATTAAACATCACTGATTTACAAAGCAACTTACTTTGATAATGTATAAATATTTTTTAAGGTTATTCTTACTTACAATAATAGTTTTTAATTTTGTGGTAATATTCACAAAGCATATAGTTAATAATTTTAGTGTAGAATTCAGTGGCATTTAGTACATTCATAATGCTGTACAACAATCACCCCTCTCTGGTTCCAAAATATTTTTATTATGCCAAAGGTTGCCTTGTACCAGTTAATCACCCATTCCATAACAATCCTCCATGCCCCTGCCAACCCTATTCTGCTTTCTGCCTCTATGGATTTACCTCTTTGGAATATTTCATAGAAATTGAATCATGCAATGTGTGCTCTTTTCCATCAGGCTTCTTTCATTTATATTTTAAATTCCTCCATGTTGTGAAATATTTCATTACATCATTAGTTTTTATTGCAGAATAATATTTCCCATTGTGGTTATATCACATTTCATTTTTCCATTCATCTCTTGATGGACATTGGGTTGTTTACAACTTTTGTCTATTGTGAATAGTGCTGCTATTAACATTCATGTAAAGATATGTATTTGATACCTGTTTTTAATAGTTTAGGCTCTATATCTGTGAGTGGGATTTATTGAGCAGTTGGTGATTCCAAAATTAACTTTGAGAAACACCAAAATGCTATCCACAGTAGCATCACTATTTTACATTCCTATCAGAATAAAATTAGGGTTCTCATTTCTCCACATCACTCCCAACACTTGTTAATTCCCTTTTATAAAACTTTTATTTTACATAACTTTGTCATAGAAGTGTATTGTTGTATTAGAGAACATCATTGAGATATAATTCACATAGAATAAATCCATAGTGTTAAAGTGAGGAATTCAATGATTTTGGGTATATTGACAGATATGTACAAACATCACCACTGTGTATTTTGGAGCTTTTCCTTCACCTCATAACACTAAACCCTACACTGACAAAGCCAAATGATGGGAAAATGTGGGTAAACAAGAACTCTCATTTTTTTGCTGGTGGGAGAGCCAAATGTTAATGGAAGTTTGGAAGAACCTGGCAGTTTCTTAACATGCTAAACAAGCAATCATACTCTTAATTTTTTCCAGATGACTTGAAAATTTTTGTCCATGAAGAAGTTTGAACTAATGTTTATAGATGCATAGTTAATAATTGTCAAAAATTGGAAGCAACCAAGGTATCTTTGAATAGATTAATGGTTAAACATATTCTGGTACTTCCATACAATGGAGTAGTAGCATTATTCAGCAATAAAAAGAAAGGAACTATCAAGCCACAAAAATCATGGAGGAATCATAAATACATATTGATGAGTGAAATAATTAAATATGAAAAGCCACATGCTTTGTAATTCCAACTATATGACATTTAGGAGAAACCTAAGCTATAAATACCATTGAATATTGGTGGTGGCCAGTGGGTTTGGGTAGAGGTGGACATATAGATGCAGCACAGATTAGACTGTGCATATACATTATAAGATAACTTAGTGGTGGATACATGATATTATGTGTTTGTCAAAACCCGTAGAATTGTGTAATACAGACAGAAACAACATGTAATCTACAGATTTTAGTTAAGAGTAATATATCAATACTGGTCCATCAACTAGACAAATTAACCATACTAATGCAAGATACTAATAATAGGGAAAATATGTAGGGGGAGAAGAGGTATACAGGAATTCTGTAAAAATTCTGCTCAGTTTTTCTGTAAGCATAAAAATGCTTTAAAATTCTTATTATTTGAAAAATGAAATTTTATGTTCTACCTCTTCATACTGTATTCTCCCTCAGACCTAAACAACCAATAATCCACTTTCTGTCTCGTTATATTTTCTTATTCTCACCGTTCTGAATGTCTTCTTTCACTTAGCATAAAGATTTCAACAGTCTTCCATATTGTAGAAGAGTCAGCAATTATTCATTTTTATGGCTAATTCATATTCCAGTTTATGGCTATATCACATTTTGTATATCCATTCAATGGAAGGTTGGCATTTCTGTTGTTATGACATTTAATAAAAGTAGAATTATAAAATATGCTTATACAAATATTTGCAAGACATTTTTATGGACATGTGCTTGAATTTCTCTTGTGTATAATGAGTGGAATTGTAGAGTGACCATATGGCTCTATACTTATAACTTGAGGAACATATAGACTGCCTTTCAAAGGAGTTTCAACATTTTACATTTCCTACTAAAATATTTGAGTGCTCTCATTTGTACACATCCATAACAACATATGATACTGTTTAACTTTTTTATTCCAGACATCCTAGTGTTTGTGATGTCCTATCTCATTGTGGGTTTTGTTTGCAATTCCCTGATGACTAAGGATGTCAATCAAATTTTCATGTGTGTATTGTTCATTTGTATATATTCCTTAGAAAAATATCTACTCAGAACCTTTTACAGTTTTGTTGTACTTTTTATTGTAGTAATATATATAAAACCAAAAATTTCCCATTTTAACTTTTTTCAAGTGTACAATTTAGTGGTACCGATTACATTAACAATATTGTGTTACAACAACCAATATCTAATTCCAAACCACTTTTATTCTCAGAAAGAAACTGAAACTAAGCAATAATTCCTCATTCCCTTCTTTTCACCCCTCTACAATTGTTAAACTTTAATCTAGTATTTATCTCTATGACTATTCCATGTTTTTCATATAGGAGAGATCATATGATATTTGTATTTTTGTATCTGGAGTATATTACTCAAAATGATGTCTCCAAGACTTATCCATCTTGTACCATGTATCAAAATTTCATTCTTTATATAGCTGAATTCTAGTTTATGCACATATCACATCATTATCCAGTCATCTGTAGATTGATACTTTGGTTGCATCCACATTTTGGCCATTGTGACTAATGCTGCTATAAACATTTGTGAACAAATATTGGTTTATGTTCCTATTTTCAAGGCTTTTGGGTCTATACCAAAAGTATGATTGCCAGGTCATATGGTAGCCTTATGTTCAACTTCCTGAGGTAATAAGGTAAATTGTAAAAGTGCATAACTGAATAGTGTTCATGGTAACACATTATAGTGAGTATAACTAACACTGATGATTTATAAATGAGATTGTGGTTGAAAGGGCTAGACATATCTGACATTTATGATATGTAAATGTCAATGGAAAGGAAATGATAGAATAATCCAGGGTATGTATAACAGTAATTTCAGTGGTGGATGAAGACAGTGGTTATTAGTGTAAATATATGAATGTTCTTTTACAAAATGTTAAGAATATGGTGAAACATGGGAAAATTATAACTAATGTAACTTATGGACAATAGTCAACAGTAATATTGTAATATTTTTCAAGCAATGGCAAAGAAGATATTATATCAATTCTAAGAGACAACCATAGGGTGGTACAAGGGGGTATGGGATTTTTCTTTTTGGTGTAATGAAAATGTACTAAAATGGATGAGGTATGAAAGCATAAAACTGTGATGAAAGTTAAAACCACTGAGTGCACACTTTGAATGGATTGTACAAAACAGGGGGTATTAAAACACACAGGGAACCCAGTGGTTGAAGATGCACTGTGGTTAGACAAATATGATAATGTTTTTTTATGAACTATAACAAATGTATAATATTAATACAGGATGTCATAATTGAGTAGGTTGGAGGAAAAATACATCAAATGTAAGATATGGGCTAGAGTTAATAGTAACTTTTTGACAATGCTATTTCATAGTTTGGAACAAAAGTTTCACAACAATGCAAGGTATTGATGGTGGGGTGATTTATGGGGGCCCTGTATGATGCTATGCATGTTTGTTTATTAGTTCACAACTTTAACTATGCAATTATTGTTTATGTAACATGTATGAAAGAGATACTTGAATAAAATTTTATTAAATCTCTACTTCAGTGTGTGTTTTCACAAAACCAAAACACTCTCCTAGAAAACCCAAAATCAGGAAGTCAACTTTGGTTCAATGCTGTAATCCCATTCACAGACCCCTTCAACTTTTACTCATTTTCCCACCCTTTCCAAACTGTCTCAAAAAATCTATTTTCCCAGTCAACTTTATCCAGTCAGCTTCAATATGGAACTCCTCCTCAGTGGTTCTTTCATTTTCACATCTTTGCAAATTTAAGGAACACAAATGACACAACCCTCGGTCTGCCCAGTGTTTCCTCTTGAGATTTAGGCCCTACTTCCCAGTAGGAAAGCTATGCTTTCCTCAGTGCAGCCCATCACGAGAGCTAGTCAAAACACTTGCTTTACCCTCTAGTAATGTGAACTCAATAACTTGATGCAAATTTTCTCAGGTTCCTCTGCATGAAAAAACATATTTTCACTTTGTAATGAATAACATTTTTTGAGGACATATTCTGAGATTATATCAATATTTTGGCCCCATCTATGGCAGTTTGATATTATTTATGAATTCCAAAAAAAATATTGATTATATTTGTAATTGGTCAGTTCCTATGTTAATGATACCCTTTGAATGCATTAGATTCCACTGGCATGTCTGGATTAAATTACCTGTAAGGATTGGGGATTCAACCATATCAGTAAGGCATGACTCAGGATTGAGTCCCTGCTCCCTTGGTAGACTAATATAAATGGACACTCAAGAAGACAAACAGAAGACTACACAGAAGAACAGAGAGAACTTTGTTCATTTTGACTCTGGGGCCCTGGAGAGAGTTCTCATTCACCTGGTAGTTTAGCCCTTGTGAAGAGACCAGAGCAGCTGAGAAGCCCTGAGAGACAAGCCCTATGCCAGCTTACAGGTGAGGTCAGGAAGAACCTGAGCTTCAAGAGGAAGAGAAAGAGGAAACCTAAGAATGAAAGACAGGCAAATATCAGCAATTATATTGCTTCAACATGTGGCAACTGACTTTGGTGAGAAATTACCTCTTATGGTACCATTAGCTGAACTCTTTAGGGCCTTGTAATTGTAAACTTTTCCAAATACATACTCTTTATAAAAACCAACAGATTTCTGGTACTGGCATCAGCACCCCTTTTGCTGACTAATACACCATCCATCATCCACCATACATTTGTCTGTATCAACCACCACTCTGATGGTTGCCAAATGGTGATTTTTTTTTCCATTTCCATTTCCCTTTCCAACACTGCTCCTATATTGGCTTTCTACCTTACAAAGGGCTCAGTTACTCCCTGTTTATTTGTTATGGCACTAAAGATTAATGTATTCTATTTTATTCAATATGTTCTTACCTGTTATTATTTATTTTAATGATCAAATTGCACCAGATTACAGTAGTGGATCTCCTTCAAGTTGATTCAGGGAGGCCCCAAGTAAGTCATCAATATTTGGTCTAGGTGGGATTCAAGGAAAGTGTATTAAGTTATTCCTGACATCTTATTCCAAATTACATGCCATGTCACAGGTCCTATTTCTTTCATCAAGTCTTCTGGGCAACCATTGAGTATTTTAAATTCACCAATACCCTCCTAAATTTTCTCTGTTCCTTATGTCAATGCATCCTAAACATGAATGACTCTCTTAGACACAAATATCTCATCATGTCCTTCTCCTTTAACTTTGTCAATGGGTTCCCAGTCTCCTTAAAATAAGGACTATAGGGCTTACAATGGCCTTCATACTCTGAATGCTTCTTTCTGCTGCCCTCTGCAGTCCAGTCCAACCAACTGCCTAAAGTCCATTTTGCTGTCAGTTCCTGCAAAGAACAGTTTGCTGTTACTGGGATTTTGTACATTTTCTCCTTAAGACCAATTCATATCCCAAGCAAATTTGCTAAGACTTTGCCCAGTTAAGTCCTTAAGGTTTCAACTAATGTGTTATTTCTAAGAGGTTTGTGCCACCTCAACAAATGAATCCTTAGATACTATGTACACAAGTTAACATTGTAATTTTTAACTTTAAATTATTTCTTCTAAACTTGACTTAAATTCCACAGGGCAGAGGATTGATTGCTTTATTTGCCTGTATAAATCCATTCATTGACAAATCCCTGACTCAAGAGATCATGACTTCCCTTAAGAATGTTGTATAATGGCCAGACTGGAAAGACAAATGGTAACATAAATATATGAGTAACATAAAATATAGAATACATCATTACCTAAAATACCTGTTTTTAAAAAAATATGCACTGAAGTTGATTTTCAGAGCAATGAATTTTTAAAAGTAAATATTATAAAGAAGGCAAGTTGTGTTTCTAGTAATTGGATCATGTTATCAAATATACCTAATCTGTTGGCACAGTTGCTTAATTTGTTCTCTTAAATCCCATTTTATTTCTGTAATGTAGTTAGAAATGTCACCACTTTCACACTAAGTTTAGTGAATTAACTCTTTTCTCTTTTATTCTTAATCAGTATACCTGTAGAACATTTTCAATTTTGTTGATCTTTTCAGAGAACCAACTTTTAGTTGTGTTGATTTTATTGTTTTTCTATTCTCTAATATCTGCTCTAGTCTTTATTTCCTTCCTTCTACCAGCTTTGGATTTACTTTGCTCTTCTTCTTGTATTTCCTTAGGATGTAAAATTATGTTATTGATTTGAGATAGTTATTCTTTTTAAAGATAGGTGTTTATTGCTATAAATTTCTCTAATAGCTATGTGTTCAGTGAATCCTATAAGTTTTTACATGTTGTGCATTCATTTTGGTTTATCACAAAGTGTTTTCTAATTTCTCTCATGACTTCCTCTGTGACCCATTGGTTGATTGTGTTGTTCAGTTTCCACATATTTGTGTAACTTTCCAATTTCCCTTTATTATTGATTTCTAGTTTGATTCCACTTTGGTCAAAGAAGATTCTTATGATTTCAGTGTTTTTATATATGTTGTGGGGTAATTTATAATCTATTTTGGGAATGTTCCACATGTACTTGCAAAAAATGTGTATTCTGCAGAATATAGTTGGTTTAGTGTTGTTTACATCTTCTATTTTCTTATTGATCCTTGGTCTTGTTTTTCTATATAATTGTGAAAGTGGGCAGTAGAACTCTCCAATTATTATGGAAAACAATTTCTTCCTTCAAATCTGTCATTTTTTTTACCTACATATATTTTGGTGCTCTGTTGTTCCTTGCATATATATTTATGATTATTATATGTTCTTGAAAGATTGACCTTTTCATAAATATATAATATATTTATTTAGCTTTTGTGACTATGTTTGCTTTTAATTTTCTCTGATATTATTCTAATAAACCTAACTCTCTTTTGGTTATTTGCATGCAGTATCTCAGTATTGTTTCCTATTCTTTGATTTTCAACATCTCTGGGCCTTTGGTTCTAAAGTGGGTCTTTTACAGGCAATAAATGGTTGATGAATTTTTATCCATTATGCCAAATTATGCTCTAAGTTCTTACTTTAAATGAAAAAGCATTAAACTAAATAATTAGAGCAGAGATTGACATAATGATAAATTTACTTAAAATGAAAGACTTAAAACAGCCATTTTTGTTTTCTATATGCATTTTTGTTTATTTAATTCCTGAATTTTTACATTGATATTCTGTAATTTACCATTTTAATTCCCTTTTTATTTCCTTTTCTCTCTAATTTTTCTTTAACATTATTGAAATAAATTCTAACTTACAGGACAGTTGCAAAAATAAAGAATACCAACATTCTCCCCTGCTTCTCATACCCAGATCCACCATTTTTTAATATTTTACCACATTTGCCACTCCTTTCTTCTTCTTTTCTTTCTTCTTCCCTATCTCCTTCTCTCCCTCCTGAACATATGAGAGTAGGTTTGGATAAACCATGTTCATTGAACACAATACTTCCAGGTACATTTCCTAAGAACTAAGATATTCACTTATGTAACTGACTTATATACAGTTAATAAGTTAAAGACATTTACCATTGCTGTGAGGCATAGCCTATATTCCAGTTTTAAACATGTCCCAATAATGTCTTTTTATTAATATATTTTATTTTTTTAAAGATATTGAGATTACACAAACATTACACACAAAATAAAGGGATTCCTATATGTACTGCTCCCCACACTTCCCACAACCTCCCACATAAACAACATCCTTTCATTAGTGTGGCACATTCATTGCAATTGATAAACATATCCTGGGGAATTGCCATTGAGCATGGACCATAGTTCACATTGTAGTTTACACTCTCTCCCACACAAGTAAACAGGCTATGGGAATATCCCTGCTATTTGATGTAATATCCACTTTGGCAGTCTATGAGATCCTGCTGAGATGTGTATAAGTGTTAACTCTGGGATACCTCCTGACTCATTTTGAAGCCTCTAAGCCATATAAACTCATTTGTCTTTAGCTTCCCCCTTTTATTTGAGGTATTTTACAATTGTATTGCTAGTTGGTGCTTCATAGTAATTCCATGGTGCCAGGGAGGCTCATCCCTGTTAGACATGTCCCATGCTGGGGGGAAGGGAATGCATCTACTTGCTGAGTTTGGCTTATAAAAAGACCACATTTGATCAACAAGGAGGAACTCAGGAGGCAACTCTTAGACACACCACAATACTAGGCTAAGTTTCAATTTCAAAAGCAAAGCCTCACAAGCATAGTCAAAAATATCAAGGGCCAATAATGTCTTTTTGAGTCTTTCTCCTTCATTATTAGATCTCATCTAGAATCATGCATTGCATTTCACTGTCATTGACTCTTTAGTTGCTCTTTTTTTTAAATTGTGAAAACATATATACAACACAGATTACCATCTCAACCACTCCCAAGCATAACATTCAGTGGGACTAATTACAATGACAGTTGTATTATGTGCACCACCATCCATTACCAGAACTTTCACATCAAGCTAAACAGAAACCCTGTACCCATTATTCATTAACTCCCCTTTGTCCCTCTATCCTGTACTGGGAAGCTATAATTTACATTCTGCCTCTGAATTTGCATATTCCAGTAATGCAATATGTCTCTATGTGTCTGAGATTTCTCTTAATGCAATGTCTTCTAGTTCATCCACATTATAACATGTATCAATACTTTATTCTTTCTATACTTGAATAATAGATCTTTGTATGTGTATATAGCATATTTTTTATCCACTTATCTGTCAATGGATACTTGGGTTGCTTCCATATTTTGGCTATTATGAAAATGCTGCTATGAGTACTGATGTACAACTATCTATTTGAGATCCTGCTTTCCCATACTTTTTGGAATATACCCAGAGGTAGAATGCCATGTCATATGATAATTCAATGTTTTAACTTTTTGAGAAACATCCAAACTGTTTTCCACAGTGGTTGCATCATTTTATATTCCCACCAACAATGTCCAAGCGTTTCTACTTCTCCACATCTTTGCCAGTATTTATTTATTTTAAAAATAATAGCCATTCTCCTGAGTGTGAGATGTTATATTTTGTGTGTTTTTTTAAACTTGTTTTTGTGGTACTATATATACTACTTAAAATTTCTCATTCAATCACATTCAAGTGAATACTTCAATTGTATTATTTGCTCCTGATATTGTGCTCCCATCATCAATAAACTTTATCCCAAATCTGTACCCATTTAACAATAACTCCTTCTCACTCTCCTCCCCTCCAGCCTTAGGTAACTACAATCTCCTGTCTGCCTCTATGAAATTTCCTTCTTCTAGTTATTTCATATAAAAAAATCATTTGTAATTTTGTATCTGGTTTATTTTACACAACACGATGTTGTCAAGTTTCACCCATACTGTAGTATATATCAGAACTTCATTCTTTTTTATGGCTGAGTAGTATTCCATTCTGTGTTTTCTACTTTTTCTTTATTCATTCATCTCTTAATGGACACTTTAGTTGTTTCCACCTTTTGTCAACTTTGAGCAATGCTGCTGTAAACATGGTTTACCAATATCTGAGTCCCTGCCTTCAGTATTTTTGAATATATACCAAGAAGTGCAATAGCTGGGTCATATGTTAATTGCAATTGCAATTTTCTGTGGAACTGCCTAACTGGTTTCCACAGTGTCTGCACCATTTTACAATACCACTAGCAATATATTAGCATTCCTATTTCTCTGTATCTTCACCAACATTTACATTTTTGTTTTGTTAGTAATTGCAGTCTTGTGGATGAACAGTGTTATCTCATTGTTTTGATTTGCATTTCTCTGATAAGCCATGATGTTGAGTATCTTTCATGCTGTATTGGCTATTTGTATTTCTTCTTGGAGAAATTCTACTTAACTCATTAGTGAAGCCATATTGTCCTAGACTTTACTGCATTGGGAGGTTATTGATAATTGGTATAATATCTACTTGTTCTTGACCTTTTAAGATCATATATTTCTTCTTGAGTCATTTCAGTCAATTTGTGTGTTACTGGGAATTGGTCTATTTCATTTAAATTGTCTAAATTTTACTATACAGTGGCTCTTAATATCCTCTTATAATCCTTTTTATTCCTGTAAGGCCAGCAAAAATATTCCCCCTTTCAATGTGATTGATATTTATTTGCATCCTCTCCTTTTTTCTTTGTCATTCTAATATTCATTTAAAAATTGGGCACTTTAATTTTTTTTAATCTGATCATTTTATTCTAAAATATCAATAACAGATTAATAAGATGTTAATGTCATTGAAACAATTAAATATTCTCTTTTCAAAGGTTGTTCCAATATTTCATAATACAGTAAGGTTTCCTTTGAACATCATAGTTGGCAGAATTTTGGCCTCCAAATATGTCCACATCATATTCCCTGGAACTTGTGACTGTGTTATACCTCATGGAAAGGAGAAAGTAAGGTTGCAGATGGAATTAAGATTGCTAATCAAATGACCTTAAAAAACGGAGAGACTCTTGGGTGATACAGGCCCAATGTAATCACAAGAGTCCTTAAATGGGGAAGAGTCAGAACTAGAGACACAGGATCAGGAGAAAAATGCAACCTTGTTGATTTTGAAGATGGAGGAATGGAGCTATGAGCCAAGAAATGCAGGCAGCTCCTATAAGATGGAAAAGGTGAGGAAACAAATCCTGCAGAGGAAACACAGCCTGTTGATACCTTGATTTTGAACCAGTGAACTTCTGATCTCCAGAACTGAAAGATAATGTGAGTTATTTTAAGCCATTATATTTGTGCTAATTAGTTACAGTAGCCACAGCAAACTAATACAAGGATGTTACACTGTAATTGCCTCAGCATCTTAGTAAACTCTTATTTGTTTCCTTCTGAAGGAAGTCTTCCCTGAGCATGGTTTTTGTAATGGCTTCCTTGCTTCTCCCCTTTGAGAGCAAATTGTGCATTTATTTTGTATAGAATGTCTTATGCTGCACCCTAATTTCTCATTTATTTTTCTTTAACTTCTGCTTGGCTATGAGATACATAAAAGCAGAGACCATGACTTTTATTTCTGCCTGAAGGGCAAATTCCAAAACATTTATCCAAAATCAACAACAACAAAATACTCAGCCTATATTAGGTGCTAAACAAGTATTTATTCAATGAAGAATGGTTATGATGAACTCATCTGAAATCACGTCTTCAAACCCAATTAGAAGTAAAATGGCCTGTCACAAGAAGGATGTAACTCATGGCCATCAAATAAAGGGTCAAGCATAGTGTCTTGAACCCATTAGGTCTGTGTTGTAACCAACAAAGTTAACTGTGGTTTAGTACTACAAGGTACCAATTTGTTTATAATGAAAATAATATTCTGAGCTATTGTCAAAAAGTAAGATATATTAAATGATTAAATTTCAGTAATGACAAGCCATAGGGAAATTTTTTAAAGGAAAATAGTTTGCCTTTGACAGCTTCCAGCTTTTATTTTTCCTTCTTCATCTTATCTTTTCTACCTGCTGATGATACCCTTTATCCATTTCTTCAGATACATGTCATCTCTTTTCCCTTACAAAAATGTTTGAGAAAATGATTTAATAAAAGTAATTCCCTCAATGTGACTTTAGGAAAATGAGTGTTTGCATTATAAACATTTTTCTCCAATTGGAACAAAAAGAATTTGTATCCCATTAAAGGTACTTCAAGCATCAGTAAACACATGGGAATGATGGCTTTTGGTGGAGGTAGACTAGGTAAGTTTTGTATTCATTTTCAGTCATGTCAAGAAATTCCCAAGTTTCCTGGTGATTTCTTCTTTCACCCATTGGTTCCTTAAGAGTGTATTGTTTAACTTCCTCATATTTGTGAATTTTCCAATTATCCCATTAGTTGATTTTTAGTTGTTTTCATTGTTGCCAGATAAAATATACAATTTCAATCTTTTTAAATGTATTGAGACTTGTTTTGTGATATAACATATAGTCTATCCTTAGCAATGATCTTTGTGCACTTGAGAAGAATATGTACTCTATTATTTAAAACAGATTTGTGTTATATATTTCTCACACACTCTATATATGTTATATACATCTATATATGTCTGGTTGTTCTAGTTGATGCATATTATTATTATTAAAATCTTCTATTTCATTCTTGGTCATAAGTATGACTGTGTTAGCCATTATTGAAAGTGATGTATTAAAATCTCCTACTATTAATATAGAACCACCTATTTTTCCCATTAAATCTGTGAATGTTTGATTCATATATTTTGGGCATCAGAATTATATACATATGATTTATATTTGTCACTTTTATCAATATATAGGGTCTTTCCTTGTTCATTCTACAAATGTTTGACTTTAAGTGTCTTTTGTCTGATGATAACTTAACCATACCTACTCTCTGTTTTGGTTATTATATTCATGGAGTATTTTTCTGTCCTTTCACTTTTAACCTACTTATGTCTCTTAATTTAAGATGTGTCTCCTGTGAGCAGAATACATTTGGGTCATGATTTTTATACATTCTGCCAATGTCTGCCTTTCAACTGGGAAATTTAAGCTATTTATTTTTTTAAAAGGAGTTACCAGAGATTGAATCCAGGACCTTGTACATAGGAAGCAGGTGCTCAACCACTGAGTTACATCTGCTCCTTGCCATTTACTTTTTATTCTTAAATAATTTTTTATTACATAAGTTGTGATCCTAAAAAACAGTCAGACATAATGTGCAGAATTCACATACATCATCCTTCCACCAACACAGTGCTTTCTTGTGGAATATTTGTTACAGATTATGAAAGAACATCATGAAAATGTTCCTACTAAGTATGGTCCATAGGTTACACTTGGCATATGTTTTCATACACAGCCCCCTTTATTAACATCATGTATTAATATTGTACATTTGTTATAGTTCACAAGAGAATGCTCTCATATTTATACTGTTAAACACAGTCCATCATCCATCACATGGATCGCTGTTATACAGATTGCATTGTAGCATCCATCCAAAATGTACACTCAGTGGCTCTAACTTTCATTGCATAGCTGTGCAATCATTACCTCTGTAAATTTTTGAATGTTTTCCTTACTCCAAAAGAAAAATACTATATTTTCTATTCTGATCATTAGCATTGATATATTACCTTCTTTAACATTGATGCAAGAATATTACAATATTTCTGTTAACTATAGTCCATAATTACATTACTTGTATTTTTCCCATGCATCACCAGTTACCAACTTGTAATAATATCATACATCTGTTTTAGTTCATGGAAGAACATTCTTGCACTTTTACTATTAATCACAATCCTCAACAACCACCAGGTTCACTATGTAATTCAGTCTGTTGATTATTTTCAGGCTTTCTTTTGTTTGACATTTAAATCTCTAGACTACCACTTTCAACTACAACCCCATTTATAAAGCAGTCATGTTAGTTATACTCATTATAATGTGTTACATCAACTCTATCCATATCTACACATTTACAGCCAAGCTAATTAAAAATTCTACATACATTAAGCATCAGTACCTCTTCTCAGCCCTCATCTTATCTCCTAATAACCTATACTCTAGATTTGAAAAACATGTGTTTACTCTTTGTGTTTAGTTCATATTAAAGAGACCATACAATAATTGACCCTTTGTGTCTGTCTAGTTTCACTCAGCATAAAGTCTTCAAGGTTCATCCATGTTGTCATATGTGTCCCAACTTCATTTCTTTTTACTGCAGCTTACTATTCCATCATATGTATATACCACATTTTGTTTATCCGTTCATTGGTTGATGGGCATTTGGGTTGTTTCCATCTTTTGACAATTGTGAAAAATGCCACTATGAACACTGGTGTGCAAATGTCTGTTTGCAGCCCTGTTTTCAGTTCTTCTGTGTATATTCCTAGTAGAGGGATTGTCAGAGCTTATGGCAGTTCTATATTTATATATTGAGCAATTATTCATGTGCTTTTATAACATTTGTATTTCCTCTTTGAAAAAAAAAATGTCTCTTCAAGTCTTTTGCCCATTGTTTAAATTGGATTGCTTGCCCTTTTATCATTGAGTTGTATGATCTCTTTATATAGCATGAAAATCAAACCTTTACCAGATAAGTGGTTTCCAAATATTTTTTTACCATCGAGTAGGCTGCAATTTCACCTTGGCAAAGTCCTTTGAAGAACAAAAATGTTTCTAACTTTGAGGAAGTCCCATTTATTGATTTTTTCTTTCATTGCTCATGCTTTGGTTGTAAGATTTAAGAAACCACCACCTACCACCAGATCTTGAAGATGTTTCCCTACATTTTCTTCTAAGAGGTTTATGATTCTTACTTTTATATTTAGGTCTTTGATCCATCTTGAGTTAATTTCTGTGTAAGGTGGGAGATAGGGATTCTCTTTCTTTCTTTTGGCTATGGCAATCCAGTTCTCCCAGCACCATTTGTTGAATAGACAGTTCTCTACCAGCCGGGTGGATTTGATGGTCTTGTCAAAAATCACATGGCCATAGATGTGAAGGTCTGTTGCTGAACCATCAATTCATTTCCATTGGTCTATATGTCTATATGTATGCCAGTCCCAAGCTGTCTTTACCACTGTAGCTAGGAAATATGATTTAAAGTGGAGAAGTGATTGTCCTCCAACTTTGTTCTTCCATTTTAAGAAATTTCTGGCTATTTGGGATACCTTACCTTTCCAAATAAAATTGATAATTGGGGTTTCCATTCCCTTAAAAAAAAAGGCTGCTGGAATTTTTCTTGGAATTGCATTGAAACTTAAAACCAATTTGGGTAGAATTGACAACTTAATGATAGTTAATCTTCCAATCCATGAACACAGAATGTCCTTCCATTTATTTAAGTCTTCTTTGATTTCTTTTAGCAATGCATTGTAGTTTTCTGAATAGAAGTCCTTTACCTGCTTGGTTAAGTTTATTTCTAAATATTTGATTATTTTAGTTACTATTGACAGTGGAAATTTTTTCCTGATTTCCTCCTCAGATTGCTCATTACTAGTATATAGAAACACTACTTATTTTGCATATTAATCTTGCATCCTGCCACTCTGTTGATTTTGCTTATTAGCTCTCAAAATGTTGTCAATTTTCAAGACTTTCTAAGAATAGCATCATATCATCTGCAATTATCAAAAGTTTAACTACTTCCTTTCCAATTTGGATGACTTATTTCTTTTTCTTGCCTGACAGCTCTAGCTAAAACCTCTAGCACTATTTTGAACAACAATGATAACACTAAACATCTTAGTCTTATTCCTAATCTTAGTGGGAAAGCTTTCAGTCTTTCACCTTTGAGTATAATGTTCTTTTTCTACTTCTTCCAGCTGTGTAGTTAGGTCATTTATTTTAGGTCCTTTTTAATGTAAGAATTGAAGGCTATAAATTTCCTTCTCAGCATTGCCTTTGCTGCATTCCATAGGTTGTGATATGTTGTGTTCTCATTTTCATTCTCCTCATGATATTTAGTGATTTCTCTGGCAATTTCCTCTTTGACCCACTGATTATTTAAGACTATGTCTTTTAATCCCCATATTCTTTGAATTTTCCATTTTTATGCCTGTTATTAATTTCAAACTTCATTCCTTTATCATCAGAGAAAGTGCTTTGCATAATTTCAGTCTTTTAAAATTTATTGAGATCTGTTTTGTTCCCCAATATATCTATTCTCAAGAAGGATCCATGCACACTTGAGAAAAATATATATCATGTTTTGGTGTGCATTGTGCTATACATGTCTATTAGGTTTAGTTCACTTATCAATTCAAGCAGTTTCTTTTTTGCTGTGGTTCTTATTCTTTTTTGTTCCATGGACCCCTTTGCCAGTCAGATGAAAACCAAGGACTCCTTACTAAATCCACACTATACTGTGCATTATTTAATAAATATATCACATCTGCACCATGTCCCAAGAATAATGATTTTTTGAATTTAAATTCAAGCGAGTGGTCCCCTTGTTAAAAACCCCTGCTTTATTGGTCCTCTGCTCATATGTTCTAGCCATTGCTTTGAGGGATGTATTGAATTCTTCATTACTGTAGACACATCTATTTCAATCTTCAGTTTTGTCAGCGTTTGCCTCATGTGTTTTAGGCACCTTCGTTAGTTGCATGTACATTTATGATTATTTCTTCCTAATGGATTTCCATTTTCATTAATATATACTGTCCTTCATTGTCTCTAAGAACAATTTTGCTTTTAATATCTATTTCATCTAATAAAATTATAAATACTCCAGATTTTTATTTTTATGACTAAATGCATGGAATATCTTTTTCTTGCTTTTCATTTTCAATCTATATTGTATCCTTTCGTCTAAGGTGAGTCTCTTGTAGACAGCATAAAGATGGCTCATATTTTCTTAGCCATTCCACCAGTCTGTGTCATTTATTGGGGAGTTCAATCCATTAACATTCAATGTTATTACTGCAAATATAGTTTCTACTTCACCCATTTTGATGTCGGGGTTTTATCTGTCATATGTTGTTTTTGCCACATGTTTTACACTTTTAGTTACTTTTGCTGATGCAATCTTAATTTCTAGACTCTCTTCCAAGACTTGCTCTCCTGTCTTCTTTTCAGGCTCTAGCACTCCCTTGAGTATTTCCTGCAAGCCCAGCCTCTTGTTTAAAAACTCTCAGTTTGTGCTTATCAGTGAATATTATAAACTCACCCTCATGTTTGAAATACAATCTTGCTGGATATAAGATTCATGACTGGGAGTTTTTCTCTTTCAGTTTCTTAAATATATTATACAACTGCCTTCTTGTCTCCATCGTTTCTGATGAGAAATCAGTGCTTAATATTATTGAGCATCCCTTGTATATGATGAATCATTTTTATCTTTCTGCTTTCAGAATTTTCTCCTTATGTTTGGCATTTGATATTCTGTTTAGTGTGTGTCTCAGAGTTGGTCTATTTGGAATTATTCAAATTTGGTTCATTGTGCTTCTTGGACACAGGTATCAATGTCCATCAATAGAGTTGGTAAAGTTTCTACCATTATTTCCTCAAATATTTCTTCTACAACTTTTCCATTCTTATCTTCTCCTAGGACTCCAAGACATCTATGTTTGGAAGTCTATTGTCTTCATTTAGTACTCTGAGGCTCTGTTCAATATTTTCCATTCTTTTCTTTATTTGTTTTTTTTTGTGTGTGTTCATTTTCAGAGGCCCTGTCTTCAAGCTTGCTGATCCCTTTCTCTGCCATTTCAAATCCACAGTTATATGCCCCCAGTGCATTTTTAGGAGTTACCAGGGATCAAACCCAAGACCTCAATAACTGGACCACATCTGCTCCCCTTCCAGTGTATTTTTAATTTCATTTATTGATTCTTTCATTCTTATAATGTCTGCTATTTTTTCTATGCACACTTTCAAACTCTTCTTTGTGCTCACCCAGTGTCTTCTTAATATCCTGAATCTCTTTAGCCATCTCATTGAATTTAGTAAGGGATTTGTTTCAACATCTGTGATTAGTTTTCTCAACTCCTTTTTGTCATCTAGAGGTTTAGTTTGTTACTTTGAATTGGTCATATCTTCCTGTTTCTTAGGATGCCTTGCAATTTTTGTTTGTGTCTTGACATCTGATCTACTTGATGTATTTATTTTGGGCTCAATTTCTCTCTTTAATCTAGGACTTTCTTTTTTATTGGTTTTGTACTACATCACTTCTTTGATATTTGGTTTAACTTACTTTAGAATTTTATAATGGCTCATGTTTAGTCAATCTGAATTTTTTTGGCTATTTTTAATCTGTTTCTTTCCCTTTCTCCTTTTCTGGTGATGAAGTAGAAGCTGAGGATATGGTTGGTAGTGCCAGCTATGGAGGCTAAATCTGCCCACATTTCCCCAGGAATGGATGAAATTTCTCCCATGATTCTCCACTGCCAAGAGTGGGGATGGAGCTGCAACTGTGTGAAGTAATCCAAGTTGTGTATGCCAAGACCATCTGTAATTGCTCAGAGAGACTTATGAAGCTCCATGCCTCTATGGGAATGGAACTGCCTGAGATGGGGATGGAACTGCAGGTGTGGACAGTAAACTAAGTTGTTGGGGAAAAATCTAACTGCAACTGCCCAGATAGAATGATGAAGCACCAGCTCACCTCCTTCCCTGCCAGGTGCATGGATGGAGCCACAGGTGTGCCCAAAAATGTAGTCCATGCAGGCCAAATGCAATTATATTTGCCCAGAGAGGCTGAGGAAGCAAAGTCCCTCCTCCTGCCTAGTCAGGAGCAGGGATGGAGACACAGATGTGTCCAATAGTCCAGTCTGTGTGTGCAGAAAGCAGCTGCAGTTGCCTAGAGAGGCTGAGGGAACACTGTCTCTCCTGCCCTGTCAGGGCCAGGGATGGAGCCACTGGTGTGCCCAAAAATCTTTTCTGTGCAGTCTGAAAATGCTTGCAATTACCTGGAGAGGATGAGGAAAGACCTCTTCACTCCTGTCCTAATTGGGGCAGGGATGTAGCTACATGGATATGGGTGCTCACCAATCTAGTCCCTGGAGGCAAAAAATAACTACAATTGCTCAGAGTGGTTGGTGTAGGTACTCTCAGATTCCTCCCTGCTGGAGGTAGGGCTGGAGCCTAGGTAATGGCAGCAATATGACCTTGGTGGAAAATAGCTGGTCACTACCTTTGCAGTAATTTTCAGTCAGCCCTCCTACCCTTAATGCTGGGGACAAAGTTAAAATAGAGGGTAATAGACTCTTTCTAAAGCTGTACTTGAGATTAGGTCTAATTTACTAATCAGGAGTGGAAGTTGGTACTATCTCTTCCTACCTAATTTTTGGGAAGTGAAGTTTCCATTTCCAACCAAGGAATATCTTCTGAGGCATCTTGGCCTGCCAGCAGGGGATGGGCACTGGCCTCCATGGTATGGAGTGCTCTACTCACAAATCTTCACTGCAGATGTGCACTCTTGCTTTCATTCTTCCAAGGATGTTACAGGATGCTCTTTTAATTTCCTGGGCCCCCCAAACAGGTGATTTAAGAAGCTCTGGCTGATTACTAAATGCCCTGTAGGATGAGCTGACTCAGAACTCCCCACTCTGCCATCTTGTCTCTCCTCTCTGAGCCATTTACTACTTTCTAAAATTTTATTTTCATTTTTTATTTTTTATTAGATGAGTTGTGATCTTACAAAACACTCATACATATTGTGCAGAATTCCCATACATCACCTCTCCCCCAACAATGTACAATGTTGCAGAAAATTTACAGATTATGAAAGAACATGTTCTATTACCACTAACTATAGTCCATAGTGTACACTTTGTATATTTTTTCCACATACCCTCTATTATTAACACTATGTATTAGAATTGTACATTTGTTATGTTTCATGAGAAATCACTCTCAAATTTGTACTGTTAACCACAGTCCATCTTCCATTCCCATGGTTCACTGTGTCATACAGTCCTGTGCTTTGTACATTCTAGTCAAAGTATACATTAAGTGGCTTTAATTTTTATCACAGACTTGTGCAGTTGCCACCCCAGTAAAACTTTGAACATTTTCCTTAGTTCAAAAGAAAATATCCCATACCCCCATTATTGACCTTTAGTATTGATATTGTACCTTCTTTGACATTGATGCAAGAGTATTACAATATTGCTGTTAATTATAGCACATAAGTTACATTAATTATATTTTCCCAAGCATCACTATATTTTTACCACCTTGTAATAGTGATGTACATTTGTTCTAGTTCATAGAAAACCTTTCTTCTATATTTGTTTTTAATCATGGTCCTCATACACCATTAGGTTCATTATGCTACTCAGTCCCTAGATTATTTTTTAGCTTTCTTTCTATTGACATTTAAACCATTTATTTTTAAAATAACTTATAATAATATAGGACTTCTATTTTACTATTTTGTTATTTGTCATTATTTTTGTACCTCAATCCTTTCATTACTGCCTCCTTTTGTATTTCGTTGATATTTTGTAGTGAACCAGTTAGAATTATGTCTCATTTCCTTTTTGCACATTTTCCTGATATTTTCTTTGGGTTTACCTTGGGGTTTAGTTTAACATCCTAAACCAATAACAATCTCTTTATATTTGACACCAACTTAACTTCAATATTATCCAGAAACTTTCCATAAACTTTGTTCTTGTACTTATCCATCTTCCCCTCTTTATGAAGGTTTGTTTGTTTGTTTGTTTGATGTATACATGGGTGCCATTTAATGATAGTGACAGTAGCACAATGTGAGCAGCCAGCATGGAGAGTTGGGTCCTGTACAAATTCCCATGCATTCTCATCACCTTGCTGGCAGCTATTCAAAACTTTAAGTGCATTGTTCACTTGGACCCAGCAATTCCATTTCTAGAAATGTGCTCCAAAAAAAAAATATCCCCAGCCAAGCAAGTAAAAATCTGCATTGCTCTATTGCATGCAAGGGTAAAAAACTTTAAAAAATGGAAGAAATCTAAATGGATGAATTCAGGTAACAGGGCAGTTGGTGGAAGAGACAGAACAATTAAGCCTAGGTGGAAAAAGCAGGATACAGTGTTAAGTGAGGAAAAAAGCACCAGATGATACTGACTAGCACCCTCTGGCCCCACCAGGGGCCCTGGTGCAGCAAGCTAGTTAGGAAATCAATAGATGGATCTGGAACCAGGCAGAATATCTGCCACCATTAAACATGTGGACATTAGTAGCCCCAAGATGGCTGTTGGAACATTTTGCAAGAAACCCATTCAGAATGAGGTTTCCTCTGGAAGCCAGGAGAAGCCCTGGATACTCTCCAGGGGCCTTATCATTGGGCCCTCCCAGGGGACTGATGGATGGGGTAATCAATCAAAACAGCAAATTGCTGTACTCCTCCCCTGTCCTTAGGAAAGGGGCTGAATAATTAATGGTTCAGAAAGCAAGCACAGAGGCTGAACCAGCCCTGCTCTTGCCTTTACCCCTGCTCTGTTTTCTACCCCCCCAACAAAGAACAACATGGAATAAAAACCTGGGCACTTATAATCTATAATTGGGAATTGTAGTCTGTAAATTGGCCCTCTTTATCTCTCTTCAGCCCCTCCCTCTCTACCTGGGACCCATGATCTGTTATTTTCTTCCATTTCACTTCTCACCATCCCTTAATAAATTACTGGCTTAACTAATCTGGCTTGCTCTTGAAATTCATTCCTTGTAGTTTAGCCAAGAACATAGAGAAAATCTGACAACACTGGGCTGTGAGGAGGACTCACTCATGGTGGGAGCTTGTAGTTTTTAACTAACCTGGCTGGCTATTGAATTCATTCCTTGTAGCTTAGCCAAGAACCTAGAGAAAATCCAACAGAATATTTGGTGCTGCCATGCAGGAGAAAAGAGGTAAGTGTTAATTACAGCCTGTTTAATGCCTTCTTTTGGTTATCCATTTTAAATGGGATCACCTATGAGCCCCCACAGGACATAATCCCAGAAGGAAGGAGGACAGGGTGCATGACCTCTCTGCATCCACATTACATGCCCAGGCTTATTAGATCTGACCCTGGCTAGGAGGGTGGGGGTATTGAGCAGGGGTCCAAGGCAGGACTTTGCCAAATCAGAGGTTTCCCTACTGAGCTCTGGGTACTGCAAAGCCACATTTTGCCTTTTTAGCAACCACCAGCTTTGTCCTTGTGTCTGGCTGCCATTACCTTCTGCCCTTTCCCCTTGGTGGCAGTGATGATGACAGAGAGCCAGGGGTTTGCACCTCCCCATGGGTCCATGCCTTTGCAGGCCCACCTTCCTATTGACCACACATAGCTACCTGGTCTGGAATGAGGTGGGAATGCAGCAGCATGCAAGGCCAAGGTGGATGCCATGGGACTTGCCTTTCCCATAAGGGTCAAGGGTCAAATCTCCTTTCATAATTAACCTTGACCATGTTTAATCTTACCACCTCCTACAACTGAATTTCTCATTATGTGTTTGTGGTAAAATATTTTTAAATGTCTTAGAAACTGTAAAACTGAAAATGCATTTCCTAGTGAGTTTTAGCCCAACCCATGGTGTGAGAAAGTTATTGCCTCAGTGCCCCAAGACCTAATGGTTGAAACAATTGATGTCTAATCTCTTAATGGCCTTTTGATGGCTGGTATAACTGGGAAACTCCCAGGCAGCAGAGTACTGCTTTTTGAAACCTTTGCAAGAGTAGGAAAAAATAATTTTTCCTCTTCTCCAAAAAGGAGCAATATTCAACTTGGAAACCAGCTGATCTATTTGGTCTGACTCCCTAGACCAGAATGGACCCAGAAATGCCCAGCAACAGGTGCTCTGTGATTCCTGGGAAAGTGGGAACCAGAGAGCAGTCTAATTTCCCATGAGATTTAGCTCAGGCACTTCAGTTAAGGGAACAGTGCAGTCAGTCTCAGACCCTGGAATGTCAGGGTGCCAAGAACCAGAGCAATAATCTCTGAATGTTCCCCAAGATGTGCCTTGGGTACTTCCATTCAGAGGACAGCCAAATACCCTCTGAGACTCAGCTCAGGCACTTCAGTTTGGGCAACTGCTCTCAACATCTGCCACCAATTTGGCTTAGTATCTTTGGTCACATCTTTGGGGTTTCAGGCATTTCCTGCGACCTAGGTCAACCATGAGGACACCCATCAGCAGGGCTTTGGATTAAATTCTCAAGAAACTGAGACCAGAGCATCAGCTTCAAATTATTTGGACTGGTAAACATTTTAGTTAGGCTTGGACTCTGGGGCATGGATCTGTCAACTAAAAATTGCTTCTTCCTTCTTCCTAGGATAATGGGCATGGTCTCTAACCCACCAGTATACTCCCCATAGGAATTTCTTCTCAGGAATCAGGAAAATTTGCCTACTTCTTGTTTACATGGCCACAGTGTAGCTAAAAGCAGCCTCTGAGTGGGACCCTGAATTCCAATTAAACCAGTATTAGAGAGGAGGACAGATTGACTTGAGGGCTAGAAACCTCATTTCATGTCTCCTTAAAATAAGGAGGAAATACATCTCAAACTACAATTTCTAAGTGTTTTAGCAACAGACTTTTCAGTTTTAAACTCAGTTGTACCTAATAAATGGTGTAAATAGGGATCAAAATCTAGACCATTTACTAAAGCTTTCCTGGAAAATGAGAAAATTCATGTGCCATTAATTAAGATAAAAAAGTTCCTAGAAATGCTAAGGGTATACAATTCTATCTTCTGTTTTAATCTGTGCTTAACTTTATATTCAACTTGGAAATCTGTGTTTAACTTTGTTGGTTTGTTTGTGCCTAGGAAACTAGATTTGGGATTCACCTGTTACAAATTCGATAACAGTGAAAGGTAAATTAAAAAGGAGTCTTTAAATGTCAATACTGACTTGCAAGTGGATTTAAAATATAAATCACATGTGGAATTGGTTCAACTGCTAAGAAAGCAGAAAAACTTAGCAAAGGTGTTACTAATAAAATTCTTGTGGCTTAATTAATGAAGGCACCCAACTTGACTTAAAGTAAAAACATACTAGAAATTTTAACTAAGAGTCAAATTCATTATATAGATGCCCTTAAAATAGCAGCAGCATTGTCAAACTCTCTTGTGCATTCAAACAGGGCCTTCAATACCCTGCAGGTTGCCTCTCCATTTGAGTTATTGGCTAGGTTTGTCACTGACCCCTAAAATAATAAAAGTATCTACTACATCTCTGGCTGTGCTCCTGAAGTGGATAGAGACTATGTTGCAGTTTTGGATTCTTGCAGTAATGATGGCTCAATTTAGCCAGATGTACAATGAATACTGCTCAAATACAGAAATGCAGTGTTTCATAGTGCCAAAGGGTGCTATGCACCAGGCCAATGGAATACTAACGCCTACATTCCTAGCTTCTCTCTAGGGTCAACAGTGCTGCAGCATGCTGGCTGTATGAAGGACATACCAAGTTGAGCAATGATCACCAGAGTGATGTAAGTAAAACTTTTAAACATTTGGCATTATGGCCTGCTCTCATGGATAGATGATAGTATTACAAACCTGGAGCTTAAATCTATTGCAGTTCAAAGAGAAACTTATGCATTGGGTTTGTGCATTAATTAGTATTAAGTACTATACCTATATTTCTCCTATTCTAAATATATATCTGATGATTATGGTAGTATCTTTTCTTTCTATATCATATGCAGAGGGACATTGAACATGTTAAAATTCCTGGTAAAATTCATTTTCTAAGTAGTTAATGAATGTGCTTAACCCAGGTCTCCCTCCTAGCCCTTACTCCAGAGCCTATCCCACTCATTCCCTGGGGAGGACTGGGAAACCCACATGCCATCCTCCCATGGTTAAGCATTTCACATCAGAAGGGAAACAGCAAATGGGGTGGCTAGTACCTACTTCAGCTTAGCCACTTCAAGATGGTCTGAGTAACCTTTCCTCATCCAGGACATGGAAACCAGGTTCCAATCAAAACTTGGCAAGAAAACAAACCTTACTCTCAATTACAGCCAAAATGGAAAGAAACTTACTCCCACAGCTGTTAAAGTTAAAAGACTTTGCAGCTTGGTGCACTTATCCCAAGTGAAGCCAGCTGCTCAAGGAAGTGCCAGCTCACCAAAAGCATCTGACAGGATGTATGAGTGCCAGTCATTGGATGACCTGAAATACCTCTTCAAGAAACAAAGCTAAGTAGTTCTGTGTCAAAGTCAGCTATCTCTCTAACCATAGGGCAGATAATTATTGATAAGGTGAGGGCAAGCCAGACACTCCTTATGAAATCTTTTCTGTTTTCATCTCCTGTAGTTTAACTAAAAGGACAATGCCTCTTCTCATTCCTCTCCTCCACCATAGAAACTGGGATTGGCAATTTATACCAAACTCCATTATCTTCTACAATCTCTCCCTAGAGTTAACCAACAGCATAAAATAACTCAAGGAAGAATGCTGTTTCCCATCAACTTCAGAAAGATGCAGCCTTTATAGGCACCTGGCCTTTTCTACTCTTATAACCCAGTATCCTCTTAGTAGGACCATAAGTCCTCAAAATTCTAAGTAAACTTATTTCTTCCAGAATCAACAACTTGTTAGCCATATGGGACTTCATCCAGCTTCTCCCAGGATGCCAGATTCATCTTTCTCCAACCATGATAAAACAGCTAGAAGGTGTTATAACTTGTCAGGTAGGACCTACTGCCCCTAGCCAGCAGGAAGTAATTACAGAAGAATGACCATCTCCCTTCAGCACCCCTTTAAGAATAAAGGTGTAAACTCTCTGAGGGTAGGAATGAAGCAGTATAGTTAGTGAATCAATAGATAGATGTGGAATCTGGTGGAAAAACTGCCATCATTCAACACATGGACATTGTTACTCCCAAGATCATTCCTGGAATAACTTGCAAGAATCCCATTTGTAGTGAGATTTCCTCCAGAAGCCAGGAGAGGCCCCAGATATTCTCCAGGGGACTTGTCATTGGACCCTTCCAGGGGGCTGATGGAAGGGAAAATCAATCAAAACAGCAAACAGCTGGGACTCCTCCCCTGTCATTAGCAAAGTGGTGGAATAATTGTTCAAAAAGCAAGCCAAAGGCTGAACTGGCCCTTCTCTTGCCTTTTCCCCCTGCTTTTACTTTCTACCTCTTGTTCTGGCCTTCTTCCCCACCCACCCACATAGAACAACATGCAAGTAAATCCTGGGCATTTAAATCCTATAATGGAGAATTGTACTATGTACATTGGCCCTCCTTATCTCGCTTCAGTCCATCCCTCTCTACCTGGGACCCATGATCTGTTATTTTCTCCCATTTCACTTCTCACCATCCCTTAATAAATTACTGGCTTAACTAATCTGGCTTGCTCTTGAAATTCATTCCTTGTAGTTTAGCCAAGAACCTAGAGAAAATCTGACAACACTGGACTGTGAGGAGGACTCACTCATGGTGGGAGCTACAAAACATTAAGAGAGGGGTACCAGAGCCTTGGGATTCAGAAGCCATAAATGAAACAATCTAATAACAACTGATAATAATTTTAAATGTGAGCCTGGCCAAAAAAAAAGGCAAAGAAAAATGGCAAATTGGGGAAAATACCTTTAAAAGACAAAGGGATAATGTCTTTAATATGTGAAGAGTCCCTGGAAAATAAAAACACCAAAAATCCAAAGGGAAATAGGCAGAGAACATGAAATACAAATGGTTTTTAAAATGTATGCACAGTTACAATAAATATGTGTTCCAATTTCAAAATCATCATCATCAATGATATGACAGAAATCTAACAAAACATTAAGAGGTTCTAATATACTTATAGGAGATGAAAACAAAGCTCCAAGGAAATACCATTTTATACCTACTATATGGTGGGGGATGTCAACCCCCTCCTAACAGTGTGACCACTTCCAAAATCAGTGACTCATTTAGAAATATAGGGAAAGTATAAATGCTTATGCCCTTCAACCCAACAATTTTTCTTGCAGGAATTCAGCCTACATAAATAGACCACTTGGATACAAAGACAGTTTTACAAGGATAGTCAAGCCAGTATTGCTTGTTGTTACAAAAGACTGGAAACAACCTGCATTTCTATCCATGGGAATCAGGCTAAATAAATTACAGTACCAATAAAAGGCTCTGCAGCCATTAAAAGGAATGTTCAGATCTGTATTAGCATAGAGGATACTCTCCAAGGTACCTTAAGTAAAAAGTCACTGGTAAAGTAAGAAATCTTCTGTACAAAAGTGTCTAAATGTACAGGCACAGAGTTCATTGTTGAAGAGTAAGAAACAGGCTTGTCTGTGCCCCGGAGGAGGGGAACCAGGCCTTGCAGGTCAGAAGTGGGAAGGACATGAGTTTTCACCCAATACACTTTCTGGGAACTTTTTCATCTCTATTTGAAAAAGTATCTATTCTACCCTAAATAGTTACTTTGAACTTGCGGCACAGTTAAGCTCTCAGGGAACTTACATTCCATGGAGCTCAAGAGGTGACAATGTGCTCTGCGACAAGCTAAGTGGCAGGAGTCAGAGGGAGCATAGCGTAGGGGGGACAACATGTGATGGGTGCAGGACACCTAGGGCCATGGAGAAGAAATACTATAAGAAGTCACCAAAAGGAAGTGACTACACAGCAAGCATCTCCTGCGGAGACTTGCTTCTAAATGGCCGCTGTCATCCAGAATGACCCCAGCCCCCCAGCAAGAGGGCTGCGGGGCTGGGGAAGGGTAGAGTGAAGAGCAGTTGCTCAGCGTGCCCCCAGGCCAGGCCACTCACCTCTTTGAAGGCGGGAGGGGTGGGCGAGGTGACGGTACACAGTGCAGGGCCCAGCGCCCGGCGGAAGTTGGGATCCTCTCTGGCTGGTGGTAGCCCAGACTGGCCAAGTCCCCGTTTAGCACCCAACACCCTGCCAGCGACGGGAACTGGAGCTCCCTTACACCTTTCTTCCCTCGTGTGCCCAGCGGGCCGTTCTAGGGGTTCCAAGACTGCAAAGTCCCTTCTCCCTGGCTGCAAGTGACCAAAAGCTCTGCGGAGCCAAGCCTGAGGTTTGGCACAAAGGCATCCAGCATGAGCTGGTCTGGGCTGATGCAGAGCCCTCCCCACCCCCTCCCCCAACGACCTGAAAGGGGCATCCGAGCAGGCACTTGGATTTGGCCGGGGGCGCCATTGTGCCACCGCATCCTCACTGCAGCCCCTAGGCCAGTGGCATGGGGTCCAGCTCTGCAGATGGGGAAGGCTGGGAACCGCAAAGATCTGCTGGGAAGGGCGAGGAATGCCCCCCGCACCGTCGGATGAGGGCCAGACAGACTAAGTGCCCCCGCCGTTTCCCCTCCTTGCTTTACCCGCCACCTCCTCTTTATGAAGTTTTAGTCACAAATTGCTTTCATTTCTTTTGAATTTCAAGCTATACAATTATCACTATTTTAATGCATTTTTATGGTATATTTTGTATATGATTTTCATACCAAAAATACAATAAAATACTGACATTTTTATAATTATCTGGATAATTACATTTAATGGAGATCTTTATTTTTTCATGATGCTTTGGTCATCTGTGCTGTCTTTTCAGTCTGAGGTATTCCCTTTGGTCTTGCTTATAGGGCAGATCAAGTGGTGATGAACACTCCCAGGAATTGTTTAGCTGCAGAAGTCTTAATTTCCCCCTAAGTTTTGAAAGAGAGCTTCTCTGGATATAAAATTCATCATTGGTAAGTATTTTTTTCAACACTTCATAAATATGTCTCCTCACTGCCTTCTTACCTCCAAGGTTTCTGGTGAGAAATTAGCCCTTAATGTTATGGGGGTTTCCTTGTGCATTATATATTGCTCCTCTCTTGCAACTTTCAGTATTCTCTGATTTTCTTCAGCATATGACTCAGTCTTTATCAGTTGGCTCAGTCTTAGGTAAAATTTATCCTTGTTCCACTCAATACTGTGTTAGCAAACTCATGAACCCATGGCCTTCTTCACTAGAATTCTAAAGCCTTGTCTCAGTCCATTGTAATTGTCTCATAATTTTGCAAGCAATGTCATTAGAATATTGTGCCCCAGAGTACCGAACATACTCCTTTCCATGCATCTCTAAGAGTACCTTTGGTTGAACATGATGTATACTGGTATGTAGCTGATTGAAAGTGTTTACTGTGAAGCATCAGAATAAAAACTGTGTAGATGAATAATATCTTAAAATGGCTAACTTAAAAATCAGTTAACTTATTACTGATTTTACAAAATTGAAGATTCTTATGTAAGTTCATTGCAATAATGCAGCTAAGAGGGAAATTTGGTTGTTTCTGGGATAAGTACCATTTTTTAAAGAATAACTGAAATTATGACCAATAACACTATATTGTTGTCTAAGTCAGACAGATCAGTACTAGGACATCTCATTGGCAGTGAAGACATTGCCAAATCTCTAGGAACTTTATATAATTTCTGAAATGTTTACATTAGTAACATTTTACCCATATGAATATGGTGAACAGAAGGATAGAAATTCCTTTCTAATTTGGCAGCCTTTCCCATGCAACTCATAACATTTCAAACAAACCTATTTCTAATATCTTTCTTTATAAGGATTTCTAGTACCTTTCCTTTTAAAGGTGAAAGTACAAATTATTTGAGATCAATAAGATGTCTTTTAGGGTTTGATTTGGAGAAGGCAAATGATCAAAAATTTGTCATGCTTGAACATTTTGTTAAATAGGACCATGGGTCACTGAGAAACAATATTTGGTTCCCTATTTAACCAAAGTGACAGTAAAAGATGTTGAAAGTAAATAAAGGAGTTAACATGATTGTAAAAGGACTTAGTCCTTTTAAAAGAGAGAAGACTTGTTTTTCTAAAGCAATAAAAGATGATAAAATCAGACTAAGTATGAGTAAATGTCTTATTCTGTAAAACATAAAATCTTCCCCATCTAGGCAGATTACTCAGATAGTTAAAAATGTTTTACAACATCTCCTAGGAGCAAACCAGTAATCAAAGAAAACATTATCATTTTACCAGAAAAGAAAAATGGAATTCTGGTTTTGCATGAAGATACATTCTGATAATTATTTAAAATCTTTTAAACATTGATTATTAGCCAACTTTGACCATGACAAATAAAATTCCTTTTCCACAAACTTTCTACAACTTTCTCTAACCATTCAGACTTTATCCTACACCCTGTTTCTCATTCTGCAACAAGCAGTCATTTAACTTTTGCAGAACATTATTCTTTTTCCTTAACAAAAGCACACCCTGCATACCTAACATATTTAAGTTACCAAAAAAGATCTTGGAAATATTCTTCAAGGCAACATCCTATAAAAACACAATTATTTTTAAAGTAAACTGTTAAAATAAAAGCAGTTTGTTTAAAAAGAACTTAAATTTCTCATCTTCTTAAACATCAAATAAACACAATTTTTAATCAAATCAATTTTATTGATACATATTAATAAAGTAAAAATCCATCCAAAATGTAAAAACAATGGTATTCAGTATAATCACATATATGTGCATTAAGCACTGCAATTATTCTTAGAGCACTTTTATTATTCCAATAATAACAATAAGAAAGAAAACAAAAACCTCATCACCTCTCAGTCTCTCTATGCTTCCCCTGCCATACATAGCTGCTATCTTGTTTCCTTCTATTATATTTGTTTTTATATTTTGTAAAAAACAGGAATAGATATGCAATATTATCCATATTCATATTTTAAATAAGATTTTACTATCTTATATGGTCCCATGTTACAATTTTAACTTTCCTTCTAGTAATATACTGACTTTAGATTTTCCATTTCAACCATTGTCATATGCATAATACCTCTGCTAGTTACAAACACCATGATATGCTTTCATCATTTCTATTCATTTCCAAAGATTCACAAATAATATATTTTTTATCAGTTCTGCATATATTAACCCTCAACTTTCCATTCTCTATACTCTTCCTATTTTCCTTGTTATCTGTATTCTAATTATTAATTCCATGAGTTCACAAAACATATTCAGTTCATAATAGCAGAATCTTACAGTATTTGTCTTTTTGTGTGTGGCTTGCTTCACGCAACACAATGTCCTCCAGGTACATCCATATTGTCATATGTTTCATGACTTCCTTTCTTCTTACCACTGCATAATCCATCATTGATATAAACAGCAATTTGTTTATCCATTTATCAGCTGATGAACACCTGGATGGTTAGCAACTTTTGGCAGTCATGAATAATGCCACTATGAATATCAGTATCCAGATGTCTGTTCATGTCTCTCCTCTCAGTTCTTCTGCTTATATAACTACTAATGGTATTGTCAGGTCACATGACAAATCTATATTCAACTTCCTTAGGAACTGCCAAACAGTCTTCCACAGTGGCTGTACCATTCTACATTCCCACCAACAGTGAATAAGCATTGCTCTCTCTTGACATTCTCTCCAACATTTACAGCTTTCTGACTTTTTAATAGTGGTATCTTTAATATGCGTGAAGTGATATCCCACTGTAGTTTTGATTTGCATTTCCCTAATCGCTAGTGATGGACATTTTCATGTTGTTGTTTTTTTTTTGCCATTTATATTTCTTCTTTGGACAATTGCCTTTTCAAGCCTTTTGCCCATTTTTTAAATTGGGTAGTTTGTCTTTCTATTGCTAAGTTTGTAAGATCTCTTTGTATATCATGGATATTAAACCCTTATCAGATATGTGATTGCCAAATATTTTCTCCCACTGATTCAGCTGCCTTTTCGCCCTTTGGAAAAAGTCCTTTGAGCTTCAAAAATGTTTAATTTTAAGGAGGCCTAATTCGTCTGTTTCTGTTTTGTTACTTTTGCTTTGAGTGTAAGGTTTAAGAAACTACGTCCTACCACAAAAACTTGAAAATTTTTTCTAAATTTACTTCTAGGAGTTTTATGGTTGTAGCTTTTATATTTATGTCCTTGATCCATTTTGACTTAATTTTTGAGTAAGGTGTGAGTTAGGGGTCTTCTTTCTTTCTTTTGAATACTGCTCTCCAGTTCTCCCAGCACCATTTGTTGAATAGACTGTTCTGGCACAGCTAGGAGGGCTTGACTACCTTGTCAAAAAGCACTTGACTGTAAATATGAGGGTTAATTTCTGAGCACTTGATTCAGTTCTATGGGTCAATGTGTTTGTCTTTATACCAGTATCATGATGGATTTAACCACCGTGGCTAAGTAATATGCTTCAATGTTCAGCTATGAGAGTCCTTCAGCTTTCTTCTTCTTTTTAAAGATCTTTTTGGGTATTTGGGATCCCTTACTTTTCCAAATAAATTTAATAATTGATTTTTTCCATTTTTGTAAAAAAGGTTTTTGGAATATTTATTGGAATTGTGTTGAATCTATAAATCAATTTGGACAGAATTGATGTCTTAATGATATCCAGTCTTCCAATCAATGAACACAGAATAACCTTCTATTTATTTAAGTCTTCTTCACTTTCTTTCAGCAATGTTTTGTAGTGTTCTGGTTACAGTTTCTTTATGCCATTAGTTAAGTTTATTCCTAAATATTTGATTGTTTTAGTAGCTATTATAAATAGAATTTTTCTTTGATTTCCTTCTCAGATTGCACATCAGTAGTGTATAGAAGTCTTATTGATTTTTGCATATTAATCGTCTTTCCCATCACTTTTCTGAACTCATCTATTAGTTCTAGTACCTTTGCTGTATATTTCCCAGACATTCTAGATATACAATCATATTATTTGCAAATAGTGAAAGTTTTGCTTCTTTCTTTTCTATTCGGGTGTCTTTTATTTCTATTTTTATTTTTATTTTTATTGTGGGTAAAAATCAAATTTTTCACAATACATACCAATATTTGTAAAATGATATATAAATACATATGCATATATGTACATTTGTTTACATAAATGTTATTTGTTATATATATTTTAAAGGTGCTTAGATTACCTAAATATTACTCAGAAATTACAGGGATTCTCATGTTCCCCACCACCCACACCTCCAACAACATCCAACACGACCATTCCTCATCCGTGTGGTACAACACCCGCAATGGATATACACATCCTGGGGCCTTGCCACCGATCATAGACCACAGTTCATATCACAGACCACACTCTCTCCCACCCAGTTCTGCATGGTATATTCTGATGGAAAATGGCCTACATCCATCACCGCTATGCCACTCAGAACAACCCCCAAAGTCCCAAAAAAGCCCCTGTATTTCAACTGCCCCTCCTCTCCCTGCCCCAAAAATGTCCAGTGGCCACCGGCTCCACCTCACTGTTACAATTTCTTCCATTGCTTGAATCACAATATGTCTACAACTGAACACCACAAAGTCCACTGTAGTCCACAATTCCTCCCCCAATCCTGAGGGGACTTGGATGGTGATGTCCACTCCACCTCCGAGTGAGAGAGGGCATTTATCCCATGGATAGAGTGGATGGGATTATCTTGCCTGCAACTGCAGGCCCTCTCCATTCCCTGGGATGGCCATTGCCCACAGTCGTCTCCTCGCCAGGTTGCTTGGATGAGTCCATTGAGCTGTAGTGTAGGAGTTGCAGCTCCACCGAGATTCCAGGCACAGCTGACACATAGGTGGGCCAGAGGACACAGTCTCTGGAAGTACACCTATAAACTTCTGCATCACATATAGGTTTGAGTAGAAGGGACTGGTGGACCATGTGCAGGGATGACTTATTTGAGTCCAACTATGTCTCTCTCAGGAACACAGACGCCAATGAAGAGCTCACTAATTAGGCATCAATCTCTGTGGCTATCCCCACTTGTATAGGACCTGGGTGTCACCAGAGCCCTCAGGGGTCCCTCAGTGTGGGGTGATATCCACTTTGGTGTTCTATGAGATCCTACTGAGGTGTGCGTAAGCATTACCTCTGGGATGACCTCCCAACTCTCTTTGAAGTCTCTTAGCAATGTGAACTCATTTCTCTTTACCTTTTACCCCTTTTATTCAAGGTTTTTTCCAATCGTGTTGCCAGTTGGCACTTGGTATTAATCCCTCATTGCCAGGAAGGCTCATCCCCGGGAGTAATGTCCCACGTTGGGGGGAAGGTAATGCATTCACATGCTGAGTTTGGCTTAGAGAGGTCACATTTGAGCAACAAGGAGGCTCTCAGGTGGAAACCTTAGGCACCTAATAACAGTAGGCTAAGATTCAATTAGAAGAGCAAATACTCATAAGGCTAGTCCTCAATAAAAAGAACCCATCAGTGGGTCATCCTCTTTTGCCAGACACTGCCTCTGCACTCAGGGCACTATTGCTGCTCCCTTGGGGAATGTAGCAGAGCTCTCCAGTCTGGGAATTCAGATTCCCTCATTTATTGAGTGATTTTCTACCCTCTGTGACCATGCCCCATCCTTTGATCATTTGAACAATTTTATATATCTTTCATGTATATTCAGATGGACTTACTCCCATGAATCTCCCATCCCAGACAATCCCCACCAATAATCCACTGCAACCCCCCTTGAAACCCTTCTGTTATCTAAACCTTCCCTGAACATGAAGCCCTTATAATAACAAAATACAATTAATAGGAAAAAGAAGTAATAATGATAAGCTTAAATGCAAGAGATAAGTATAAGGAAACTCAGAAGAAAAAAAAAAGAAACTAAACTAAAAATAAAATATAATTAGCGGATTGGGACATTCAAAAAAATGGGAAAAAAATATCCTGTTTTTTAAAAAAGAAATTATTCTTTTTTCCTTTTATCACTGTGTTATCAGATGTCCAGTGTACCGTGACACCTTCCCCCTTGCATTCCCCAGTGTCTCCCAAATTTTGATTTAATTTTCAGAGAAGATTTAGGTCACAGCAAAGTCACCCACGGAATACTAGAGACTCCCACCTACCCAACCTCCCTCCCCCTTCCCCACCCATATTAAAACTTTTATTTTTTTTTGATGTTAGCATTGTTATAACTGTTATACAGATAGTAAAATATAGCAACTAAAGATTGTCAATGGTTTACAGTATGGTTTAAATTTAGACTGTACAGTTTAATAATTTTTTATGATATTTATTATGTCCTGTGTCCATTATTGTAAGGTAATGAAGAATATTTCACATGACCACTAAATACCCCATTTGATCTTTTCCGTTCCTTCCTCCACACCCCCTGGGGTGTAGGACTCTTCCCTGTCTTGGCTCATGGGATGACAAGATTCATAGTTACATGCCCTGGGTATTCTAACCTGCCCTTCCTAATCTATCCACCTCTTAATCCTGCACCACCAAATCTCTACTCACCTGTCCTATCCTTCAATATGTAACAATCCTCTTTCATTTACCATAGATTATGCCCCTATGGGTGATGGCTCAAAACCCACCCTTCTCTCTCTCTCCCTTATTAGCCTTTCTTTCAGTCAGTGGTTCTCAGAAGTTGTTAACTTTCCTCAATTCAAATCAATGAGGTCATAAACTGTTCATCCTTCAATGCCTGGCTTGCTTCACTCAACATAAGGTCTTCAAGATTCATCCATGTTATTCCATGTGTTAGTACTTTATTCCTTCTTACAGCTGAGTAATATTCCATTGTATGCATGTCCAACATTTTGCTTCTCCATTCTTCTGTTGATGGTCACCGGGGCTGATTCCAACTTTTGGCAATTGTGAACAATGCAGCTATGAACATTGGTGTGCATATATCTGTTCGTGTCTTTGCTTTCAGTTCTTCTGGGTATATACCCAGTAGTGGAATTTCTGGATCATATGGAAGATCTATTGTTAGCTTTTGGAGGAATTGCCAAACAGTCCTCCACAGTGGCTGGACCATTCCACAATCCCACCAACAGTGGATGAGGGTTCCTATTCCTCCACATCTTCTCCAACACTTATATTCTGCTGTTTTTTTTTAAAAAAAGCTGCCATTCTGATGTGTGTAAGATGTTATCTCATTGTGGTTTTGATTTACATTTCCCTAATAGCTAGTGATGTCAAACATTTTTTCATGTGCTTTTTAGCCATTTGTATTTCTTCCTTCGAGAAGTGTCTTTTCAGGTCACTTGCCCATTTTTTAAATGGGTTGTTTGTCTTTTTATTTTCCAGGTCTAGGATTTCTTTATATATACAGGATATTAGGCTCCTATCAGATATATGGTTGCCAAATATTTTCTCCCATTGGGTAGGCTGCCTTTTTATTTTCTTAATAACATCCTTTGAGGTGCAGAAGTTTTTAATTTTGATGAAATACCATTTATCTATTTTTTCTCTTGCTGCTCGTGCTTTGCCTGTGAAGTTCATGAAACCATTTCCTATTACAAGGTCCTGTAGATGCTTCCCTACATTATCTTCAAGGGTCTTTATGGTTTTGGCTCTTATATTTAGATCTCTGATACATCTGGAGTTGATTTTTGTATAAAGTGTGAGATGGTATTCTTCTCTCATTCTTTTGGATATGGATATCCAATTCTCCAAGCACCACCTGTTAAAGAGGCCATTCTATCCCAACTGAGTAGGCTTGGTGGCCTTGTCAAATATCAGATGATGGTATACATGAGGATCTATAGCAGAACTCTCAATTCGGTTCCATTGGTCAGTAGGTCTATCCTTGTGCCAATACCATGCGGTTTTGATCACTATAGCTTTGTAGTATGTTTTAAAGTCAGGTAATGTGATACCTCCAACTTCATTTTTCTTTTCCAATATGTCTTTGGCAATTCGGTTCCTCACCTCTCCAAATGTATTTTGTGGTTAGTTTTTCCAGTTACTTAAAAAATATATTGTTGATTTTTATTGGGACTGCATTGACTCTGTAAATTAGTTTGGGTAAGATAGACATCTTGATGATGTTTAGTCTTCCTATCCATGAACAGGGAATATTTTTCAATTTATTTAAGTCTTCTTTGGTTTCCTTTAACAATGTTGTGTAGTTTTCTGTATATAAGTCTTTTGCATCTTTAGTTAAATTTATTCCTAGGTATTTGATTCTTTTAGTTTCTATTGTAAATGGTATTTTTTTCTTGATTTCCTCCTCAGGTTGCTCGTTATTGGTGTACAGAAATGCTACTGATTTTTAAGCATTGATCTTGTAGCCTGCAACATTACTGAAGTCATTTATAAGTTCTAGAAGCTTTGTTGTAGATTTCTCAGGGCTTTCTATGTATAGGATCATGTCATCTGCGAATAATGAAATTTTCACTTCTTCCTTTCCAATCTGGATGCCTTTTATGTCTTTTTCTTCCCTCAGGGTTGGGCAAGTACTTCTAAGACAATGTTAAATAGGAGTGGTGATAGAGGGCATCCTTGTCTTGTTCCCTATCTCAGAGGGAAGGCTTTTAGGATTTCACCATTGAAAATGATGTTGGCTTTGGGTTTTACATATATCCTTTATCATATTCAGAAAGTTTCCTTCTATTCCTATCTTTTGTATTTTTATCAGGAAAGAGTGCTGTATTTTGTCGAATGCTTTTTCTACATCTATAGAGATGATCATGTGATTTTTTTCTTTCAATTTGTTTATGTGTTGTATTACATTGATTGATTTTCTTATATTGAACCATCCTTGCATACCTGGGATGAAACCCCCTTGGTCATATTGTATAATCCTTTTGATATGTTGTTGAATGTGATTAGCAAGAATTTTGTTCAGGATTTTGGCATCTAGGTTCATTAGAGAAATTGGTCTGTAATTTTCCTTTCTTGTGGTATCTTTGTTTGGTTTTGGTATTACGGTAATGTTAGCATCATAGAATGACTTAGACAAAATTCCTTCTACTTCTATTTTTTGGAAGAGCTTAAGCAGAATTGGTGTTAGCTCTTTCTGGACTGTTTGGTAGATTTCAGCTGTGAAGACTTCTGGTCCTGGGCTCTTCTTAGTTGGGAGGTTTTTGATGACTGAGTCAGCAGAAACTTAAACTAGCTGAAGTAGAGGCAGAAATTCTTTAAGACCCCTGAAATCCTCAGTTTTTCTTTTCAATTCCTCCAACCAATTGCATGAGGAGACACTACAAATTGCTGATGCCAGTCTCCTTGGTTGATTGAATATGCAATCAGCCAGATAAAATCAACTGATTTTAGATGAAATGTCATCTACAAATTACCCTCACAGTCACAATCACTCCAGCATTTGTTTGACCAAACAACTGGAGACCACAACCTAGCCAAGTTGATACATGAAATTAGCCATGACTAGGGTCAGTATTTGAAATATACTTAAATGAGCTTTCCTTCTTTTTAACATTTTAATATCTCTAATACACCCTGCCAATTTATTTTTTGCAATGATTTCTGAAGGGAAAGAGGACTTGAAAAACCAGAAAATATACCCATGCAAACTTTCTTCAAGAAGGACACATTCACCATGTGTCAATGATAAGATTCTTTGGTATGAAAACGGTTCACCCAAATAAGGATGTCATGAATTCAGCACAAGACTCTTACTGTAATTAGATTTGGCAGCAAGCACTGCCCCAGGAGAAAGTATTGGATACTTCAGATTAGGGAAGAAATTAACCTCAGCTCAAAATCATCACATGAGTTTTTATGAAAATATATCTGCACATGCATTTCTCATATACTTTGCCTTTGGAATATAATGTAGTCTTTGAAATTAATCAAATATGTATGCAGTTGAGCAGCTACAAGGGAGAAAATTTATGTGCATGCAGCAGAGTAATTCACTATATTTATGCAACATGGGAAAGATATCAACAGGATACTCACTAAACCATCAGCCTAGAATTTATTTGTAGATCAAGTAGTGAATAAAAGTATGTGATCCAACCTTTAACAGTCTCTCATATCCTCACCAAGACCAGAGATTTCACACTACAAAGGAGAACTTGGGATGTAATGATTTTGCAGTGGGTTTCCTCAAATTTCCTCTTTGGTCCAACATATATTAATTAATGTTTAAGAAACCCTATATCAACAGTCAATGTGGAAAATCCTTAGTGAATGGCAATCATTTAATCAACTTAAGCACAGTCATATTGGAGGTAAATCAAATGAATTTCATGAATGTAGAAAAGCCTTTAGTTTTCCCTCTAAACTTAGACAACTTGAGAAAATTCATACTGGAGAGAAACCCTATAAATGTAATGAATATAGGAAAGAATACCACGAGAGCACTGACCTTTATAGATACCAATATACACATTGGAAAGAGTTGATATAAATCTTTTGAACATGGGAAGCATTTAGCCAGATTGCTGATTTGTATTCCTATAAAAAGAACTCACATGGGAGAGAAACTTATGCCTGTAATCAGTGTGGATGGGCCTTCAGTTTTCCTTCATCCTTGAATCCACCTAAACAAATTTACAATGGAGAGCAACCATATCAATGACCAATGTGAATGCCATTGGTAAAGTCTTTCCTAATGTGACATGAGAGGATTCACTGTATAAATATATCAAATGTAAAATACTCTTCTGCCACAGCACTAACTTATGAACAAGCCAGAGAACTCAGGGAAGAAATTCTATATCAATGTAATCCATATGGAAATGTTTTTGTGTATAATATATCCTTAAACAACATGAGTGAACTCCACTGGATAAAATCACTAGGTCTGGAATCACTACACAAAAACAACCAGCAGACTCCAGCTCTTGTGTGCACAAGGAAGATCTGAATAGGAATAACCCCCAAACAGGAAATAAGACACAATGTCTTTACTAGAAGTTTGAAGCCTCTTGAGTAGTACCAGATAATTCAACCTGGATAAGACATTCAGTGAAATACACATGCAAAATCTTTTACTTATAGGCCAATCCTTATAGAATATGTGAGGACTCACACTCTAAATCACCATCAGTATCATGAGTTAAGGAAAATTTTCTATGGTCTCTCATTCATTCATCAACATTAAAGTTCTCATAATCAGATACCCTTCCTGATATCAACATGGAAAACCTTCACCTGGATTTCCCATCAGAAAAATCAGACTGGAAAAAGTACTCTCTCAAGCAGCCTTTAACTGGGAATTCATGTGCTTATATAGAATTAAGCCCAATGGCTTGATAGTTTAAAAATGATGTAATGTGAAGTCATCTGGAAATACTTCTCACAGAATTTTACAAGTAATAATAAATGAGATTCTGCTCTTTATGCATACTTACAAATGTGTAAACAATAAGAGTTGTTACTGAAATATATTATGTTGCCCAGTTCATAGGTTGATTGTTGTTGTTTTTTTCTTTTGCTGTAAATATAATTACACAGGCTTTGGTGAATCAGAAAATCACTGACCACCTACTCAGAAATGGAGACTGCAAAATCATGTCTTATTAGACAGTATTAATATATATATATATATATATACACAGCAAGGAAGAATGAATATGTAGAAAAATAAATACAACTAAATATAATGTTGCATAAGTTAAATGCTTTTAAAATGTGATTTAATATTGCCACAACACATTAAAAAGAGTTAAAAATTAATATTTTCACCAAAACAGTTGTGATAGTATTTGAGGATTGTTGGGAGATCTGCAAGAAAATTCCCCAGGATCCAAAACCAGATGTATTAGTCAGCCAAAGGGGTGCTGATGCAAAATACCAGAAAGATGTTGGCTCTTATAAAGCATATTTATTTGTGGTAGAATCTTACAGTTCCCAGGCCATAAGGTGTAAATTTCTTCCCTCACAAAATTCTATTTTGGAGTAAGACAGTTGCTGACATCAGGCTTCTCAGGTTCTTCTCTTCCCAGGGCTCCATTTCTCTCTGGGCACAACTCCTCTTTTTCCTCCACAATGTCAGCTGTAGATTCTGAGACTCTCTAGACTTCACCTCTCTCCACAAGGCCAACTGTGAACTGTCAGGTGAATGACTTGTCTCTTTGCCTGGGGCTTTCACTCCCTCCTCATGACCAAAATCCTCTGTGTTCTTACTTCTCAGGGCTCCAGCTCAAAAACTCCAGCATCAAAGTTCCAAGTCTCCTATTTGTCCTGTCTTTTACCTGTGAGTCCCCACCCACCAAGGGGCAGGGACACAATGCCCTACTGAATAGGCCAAATCAAAGTCCTAATCATACTTTAATCACACCCAGAGGAACAGACCAGTTTACAAACACAATCCAATATCTATTTTTTTGGAATTCATATATAATGCCAAACTGCTGCACTCCACACTCTGAATTCCACAAAGGCATTACAATATTCAAAAAACCTTATTTCAGTAACAATACTAAGTACAAAATTATATCATATGGAGAGGCAAGATGGCATCAGATTAGGAGGGCACTCACTGACAAGTTCTCTGAGGATGGCCAATTGTGGACAGGGTCCTGACCATGGGTCTGTGCTGTGGGTGCACGGAGTGAGAACCTTGGGACACCTATCTGCAGGCAGATTGACTGTGTGGACTGATCGGTAGAGATTCATGAGTTTTAAGCCTCCCTGTGGTGGTTAACACAGACTGCTGAGCCCCACCCTCAGGGGAAAAGGCTGGTTTGAGCCACGAAACCCACACGGCAACCCGGTGTGAGGGAGTGTTCTCTGAGACAGGAAGGGTCTGATAGAAGGTTTAGAGGGATTTACCTTCTGTGGATTTGGCTGCCTGGAATCCCTTATAGATTTGGGGAGCAGATAAGCCAGCTGGAAGCAGCGCCAGGCTGAGGGGAGAGGCAAATCTACTGAGGAAGCCTGATTTACCCAGCAGCCTGGTGACACTGAGATTTGGCTCCAGAGAGGGTGGAGTCAGTCAATTTTATCACTCTGCACTGACAAACATCAGAGCTTCAGCTCCCCTGGGGAGTCCAAGAAGTGGAAAGTCCTTGATTAGTTTCCATGACCCTAGTTAGGGTACCCTTGGTGAAGGGGGTGGTCTAGAAGAGGACTTATTTTGGGTCCCTTATTTCACCAAAAATAAAAATAAAAAGAAGACAGTCACCTTAAAAAGTGAAGTCTTCTTTTTAATTTAGTTTAATAGCTAAATCTGCCTTAAAACCTGCAGATAGAACCCTGCAGAGAAGTTGATTGATAAACACAGGGAGGCTGGGAGGTTCCACAAGGACCCTAGAAGGAATACTGTTCCTCCTTAGCTTTGTTTGACTGCTTGATTGTGTGGTTGTTTGGTTTTTCTCTGTTTATTTGTTGTCTCTTGCTTTTCTTTCCTCTTTCTTCTCATATTCTTTTCTCCTTCTTTTTTTTTCTTTTTAATTAGGTGCTGCTAGCTTGTCTCTTCCTTTTTGAGCTTCTTCTTCAGTGATTTCTCATTCTCTGTTTATATTGATTTTGCCTCCCAAACTATCTATTCCCCTTCCTTCATCTTTCTGCCTTCTGCTTTCTTTTGTAGCTCTTACACACCACGTTTTTTCATTATCCCACAACATAAGGGTATCAGTTTCTTTCTATGTATTCTATCTTCTTCATTTTTGTTAATATTAACTTTTTCCTTTCAGCCCTTTCTTTACTCTTTCTCTACTTCCTCATCATTCTAGCCTTCTAAATCATTATATATATATATATATATATTCCTCTATTTAGTTTCCCAGTCCATTGTAGGTATTCCATTTTTTTCCCTGTTATTCTACACTGCCTACCCGAGTTAAATATTTGTTTCACTAAGTCTTATACAGTCCCTCTTCTAACTTTTATCAATATTACTATTACAATTCTTACATTCTCACGTCTTTCAATTCCTCTGAACCTAATCTTTCTGCTTTAAGGGAACATAGAAAGAAGGAAGGAAATAAAATAAGAAGGAAAAATATCAAAGAGAAAACTTAGCACACACACAGAACCACCAGCTAAATAATACTCTAGAGCAGAGAGAGAAGCTAATAAACCAAATAAACCCATCAAGATAAAATGATGACAAAAGGGTAACAAAACATTACAAACCACACTGAGAAACAGGAATATATGGACCAGTCCAATGAACAAATTAAAAACCAGGAAGAGATCCAGAACATTGAACAACTAAACAAAGCTTTCCAAACAAATATAATGGACTAACTTAATGAAGTGAAGGAAGAGATTAAGGATATTAAGAAAACACTCAGAGAACATACTGAAGAAATTGTAAACATACATAAAAAGGTAACAGATATCATGGTGATCAATGGCATAATTCAAGAAATCAAAAAGATGCTGGAATCAAGTAACAGCAGATTTAAACAGGCAAAAGAAAGAATTAGTGATGTGGAAAACAATACATCTGAAATCAAACGGATAGTAGAACAGATAGACAAAAAGATAGAAAAAATCCAGCAGGTACACAGGGATTTAACTGACAACACAAAACAAACAAACATATGCATTATGGACATCCCTGAAGGAGAAGAGAAGGGAAAGGCAACAGAAGGAGTGTTCAAGGAAATAATGTCTGAAAACTTCCAAGCCCTATTGAGAGAGATGGTTGTGCAGATCAAAGAAGCACAGTGCACCCCAAACAATATAAAAATCCCAACAGGCCAACTAGAAGAAATATACTTGTCAAAATGTCCAGTGATCAAGACAAAGAGAAAATACTCAAGACAGCAAGAGAAAAGAGAACCATCACATACAAGGAAGCACAATAAGATTAAGTGCTGGTATCTCATCTGAAACCATGGAGGCAAGAAGACAGTTGTATGACATAGTCAAAGTACTAAAAGAAAAAAACTTCCAGCCACAAATTCTCTATCCAGCAAAACTGGCATTCAAAAATGATGCAGAGTTCAAAATATTCACAGATAAACAGAAATTAAGAGAGTATGTCAATAAGAAACCTGCACTTCAAGAAATACTAAAGGAAGTTCTACAAGTTGAAAGGAAAAAACAAGGGAGAGAGAGTTGGAGGAGAGTTTAAAAACAACTAAAAGACAAAAAGAGAAACAAAACAATATATGACATGCATTACCCCCCAAAAAATATGGGTGAAGAAAGAAATTCATTGTGAATAATAACACTGAATCTTAATGGATTAAATTCAGGACTCAAGAGACACAGATTGGCAGAATGGGTAAGAAAATATGAACCATCTATTTGCTGCCTACAAGAAACCCACCTTCAACCCAGGGATTCAAGGAGCCAGAAAGTGAAAGCCTGGAAAACAATTTTACAAGCTAACAATAGCCAAAGAAGGGCAGGAGTAGTTATTCTAACATAAGACAAAATAGAGTTTAAATGCAAAACTATTGTAACAGACAAAGATGGACACTATATATTAGTAAAAGGTGTAATCTCTCAAAAAGAGAGAAAAATCATAAACATTTATGCACTTAATCAGGGTGTCTCAAAATACATGAGACAAACTCTAGAAGAGTTAGTGGAGAAATAAATGCCTCTACAATTACAGCGGGGGCCTTTAATACACCATTGTCATCATTAGACAGAACATCTAGACAGAAAATCAATAAAGAAACAAAGGTTCTCAACAATACATTAGAGGACTTGGACTTAATAGACATATACAGAACACTACACCCAAACACAGCAGGATTTACATTCTTCTTGAGTGCATTTGGATCATACTCCAAGGTAGACCACATGCTAGGCCACAGAACAATTCTCAATGAATTCAGAAAGTATGAGATTATGCAAAGTAATTTCTCTGACCATAATGGAATGTAAATGGAAGTCACTAAGGGCCAGAGAAACAGATTAGGCACAAAGATATGGAAGTTGAACAACACACTGTTAGACAAAGAGTGGGTCAAGGAGGAAATCTCAAAATAAATCAGTAACTACTTTGAAACTAATGAAAATGATAACACAGCATATCAAAACCTATGGGATGCAGTGAAAGCTGTCCTGAGAGGGAAGTTCATAGCCATAAATACATATATTAAAAAAGAAGAAAGAGCTAAAATTGAAGACCTAACTGCAAACATTGAGGAATTGGAAAAACAACAACAAACAAAACCTAAAGGAAGTAGAAAGAAGGAAATTACAAAGAGTAGAGCAGATCTAAATGAAATAGAGAATAAGAAAACACTAGAAAAAACAAACAAAACCAAAACTGGTTGTTTGAGAAGATCAATAAAATTGACAAACCGTTAGCGAGACTACGAAAGAAAAGGAGAGAACAGATGCAAATACACAAAATAAGGAATGAGCAAGGGGATATCACTACCGACCCCACAGAAATAAGGAGTATCATAAGAGGATACTTTGAAAAGTTATATGCCAACAAGAATGGTAATTTAGAGGATATGGACAAGTATCTAGAAACTCACAAAGGGATTACATTGATGAAAGAAGAAATTGATGACCTCAAAAGTCCAATTACAAGTAAAGAGAAAGACGCAGTTATTAAAAACCTCCCAACTAAGAGGAGCCCAGTTACAGATAGCTTCACAGTTGAATTCTACCAAACATTCTGGAAAGAGCTAACACCAATTCTGCTTAAGTTTTTCCAAAAAATAGAAGCATAAGGAATATTGCCTAGCTCATTCTACGATGCCAACATTACCCTAATACCAAAACCAAACAAACATACCACAAGAAAGGAAAATTACAGACCAATTTCTCTAATGAACCTAGATGCTAAAATTCTCAAGAAAATACTTGCTAATCGCATTCAGCAACATATCAAAAGGATTCTACATCATGACCAATTGGGTTTCATCCCAGGTATGCAAGGATTGATCAATGTAAGAAAACCAGTCAATGCAATACACCACATAAACAGATTGAAAGAAAAAAATTACATGATCATCTCTATAGATGCAGAAAAGCCACTCGAAAAAATACAGCAGTCTTTCATGATAAAAACACTGCAAAACATAGGAATAGAAGGAAACTTTCTGAATATGACAAAGAGTATATATGAAAAAGGCAAAGCTAACATCACCTTCAATGGTGAAATCCTAAAAGCCTTCCCTCTGAGATTGGAAACAAGACAAGGATACCCACTATCACCACTCCTATTTAACATTGTCTTAGAAGTAATTGCTTTAGCACTGAGGCAAGAAAAGGATATAAAAGGAATCCAGATTGGTAAAGGAGTAGTAAAAATTTCATTATTTGCAGATGACATGATCCTATACATAGAAAGCCCTTAGAAGTCTACAACAAAGTTTCTAGAACTTGTAAAGGAGTTCAATAATATCACAGGCTGTAAGATCACTGCTCAAAAGTCACTAGCATTTCTGTACACCAATAACGAGCAATCTGAGGAGGAAATAAAAAAAAAACCTACAATAGTAACTAAAAGAATCAAATACCTAGGAATAAATTTAACCAAATATAAAGGACTGATATACAGAAAACTACACAACACTGATAAAGTAAATCAAAGAAGACCTATATAAATGAAAGAATATTCCCTGTTCATGGATAGGAAGACTAAACATCGTCAAGATGTCTATCCTACCCAAACTAATCTACAGATTTAATGCAATCCCAATAAAAATCAACACTGTATTTTTTATGGAACTGGAAAAACTAACTACAAATTTTATTTGGAAAGGTAAAAGGCCCTGAATTGTGAAAGACATATAGAAAAAGAAATATGAAGTTGGAGGTATCACATTATCTGACTTTAAAACATACTACAGAGCTACAGTGATCAAAACTGCATGATATTGGCACAAGGATAGAAGTACTGACCAATGGAACCCAATTGAGAGTTCTGATATAGATCTTTGCATATACAGTCATCTGATATTCAACAAGGCCACCAAGCCCAATCAGTTGAGAGAGAATGACCTCTATAATAAGTGGTGCTTCGAGAACTGGATATCCATTTCCAAAACAATGAGAGAAGAATACCATCTCACACCTTATACAAAAGTCAACTCAAGATGGATCAAAGATCTAAATATAAGAGCCAGAACCATAAAGACCTTGGAAGATAATATAGGGAAGCATCTACAGGACCTTGTAATAGGAAGTGGTTTCATGACCTTCACACCCAAAGCATGAACAGCAAGAGAAAAAAATAGATAAAGGGGATCTCCTCAAAATTAAAAATATCTGCACCTCAAACTACATTATTAAGAAAATAAAAAGACACCCTACACAATGGGAGAAAATATTTGGCAACCATATATCTGATAGGAGCCTAATATGCTGCATATATAAAGAAATCCTACATCATGAAAATAAAAAGACAAACAATCCATTTAAATAATGGGCAAGAGACCTGAAAAGACAATTCTCCAAGGAAGAAATACAAATGGCTAAAAAACACATTAAAAAGTGCTCAACATTGCTAGCTATTAGGAAAATGGAAATCAAAACTACAATGAGATACCATCTTATACCCATCAGAATGGCAGCTATTAAAAAAACAGCAGAATATAAGTGTTGGAGAGGATGTGGAATAATAGGAACCCTCATCCACTGCTGGTGGGATTGTGGAATGGTCCAGCCACTGTGGAGGATAATTTGGCGGTTCCTCAGAAAACTAAAAATAGATCTTCCATATGATTCAGTGATTCCACTGCTGGGTATATACCCAGAAGAATTGAAAACAAACATGAACAGATATATGCACACCAATGTTCATAGTGGTATTGTTCACAATTGCCAAAAGTTGGAATCAGCCCCAGTGCCCATCAACAGATGTATGGATAACAAAATGTGGTGCATACATACAATGGAATATTACTCAGCTGTAAGAAGGAATAAAGTGTTAACACACGGAATAACATGGATGAATCTTGAAGACCTTATGTTGAGTGAAGCAGGCCAGGCATTGAAGCATGAACAGTATATGATCTCACTGATCTCAATTGAGGAAACTGAGAACCATTGTCTGAAAGATAGGTTAAGAAGCAGTGCAAGAGAAGAGTAGGTTGTGAGCCTACACCAATAGGGACATATTCTATGGTAAAGTGATAGAGTATAGTTGCATATTGAAGGATAGCACAGGTGGATAGTGGTATTGCTGGGTTTGGTGGTGGAGGATTGACAGATGGGTAGATTAGGAAGGGCAGGTAAGAATACCTTGGGCATGTAACTATGAATCTTGTCATCCAATGAGTCAAGACAATGGAGTGTCATGTGCCCCAGGGAGATGGGGAGGAAGGAACAGAAAAGATCAAACAGGGGGTATTTAGTGGTCATGAAAAATGCTTTTCATTATCTTACAGTCATGGACACAGGACATGGTAAATATCAAAAATTATTGAACTGCACTGTCTAAACTGTAAACAATACTGTAAACATTGATGATGTTTAGTAGCTATGTTTCACTATCTGTATAACAGTTATAACAATGCTACTATCCACACACAAAAAAAGGTTTTAATATGGGGTGAGGAAAGGGGAAGGATTTTGGGTATATGAGTGTCTCTAGTATTCTGTGTGTGACTTTGCTGTGACCTAAAACTTCTTTGAGAAATGAAACTTTGAGAGACACTGGTGGAGGAAAGGGGGAAGGTGCCGCGGTACAGACTGGACACCTGATAATGCAGTGAAAAAAGGAAAAAAAATTTTTTTAAATTATTTTTTCCCATATTTTGAATGTCCCAATCTGGTAATTATATTTTGCTTTTAGTTGTTTCTTTTTCTGAGTTTCCATGTATTTTATCTCTTTCATTTAAGCTTATCATTATTATTTCATTTTCCTATTAATTGTATTTGGTTATTATATGGGCTTCATCTTCAAAGCAGGTATAGATCACAGAAGGGTTACAATGGGTGCTGTAGAGGATCATTGGTGGGTGTGTCTGGGATGGGGGATACATGGGAGGAAGTTCATCTGAATATACATGAAAGATATATGAAATTGTTCAAATGATCAAGGGGTGGGGCATGGTGATTGTGGGTAGACAATCAGTCAATAAATGAGGGAACACTGAATTCCCAGCCTGGAGAGCTCTGCCACATCCTCCAAGTGAGCAGCAACAGTCACCTGGATCTAGGGGCAGTGTCTGGCAAAAGAGAATGGTCCACTGATGCATTCTTGATATTGATGACTAGCCTTATGATCCCTTGTTTTTGTAATTGAAACTTAGCCTACTATTATGGAGTGCCTTAGGGTTGCCACGTGAGAGCCTCCTTGTTGCTCAAATGTGGCCTCTCTCTAAGCCAAACTCAGTAAATGTATGCATTACATTCTCTACAGTGTGGGACATTACTCCCAGGGATGAGCCTCCCTGGCAATGAAGGATTAATACCAAGCACCAACTGGCAATACGACTGTTAAAAGACCTTGAATAAAATGTGGAAAAGGTAAAGACAAATGAGGTCATGTGGCTAAGAGACTTCAAAGAGAGTCAGGAAGTCATCCCAGAGGTAAAACTTATGCACACCTCAGTAATATCTCATAGAGCACCAAAATGGATATCACCCCATGCAAAGGAGATCCTGAGGGCTCTGGAGACACCAGGTCCTATATAATGGGGTAGCTCCAGAGATTGATGCCTCATCAATGGGCTCTACTTTGGAATCTGTGCTCCTTAGAGTCACAGAGTTGGACTCAAATAAGTCCTCCCTGCACAAGGTCCATCAGTCCCTTCAATTCAAACCTATATGTGAGGCTAGAGTTCATAGGTGTACTTTCAGAGAATGGAACCTCTGGCCTGCCCATGTGCCAACAGTGCCTGGAATCTCAGTGTAGTTGCAACTCCTACTCTACAGCTCATTGGACTCCCCCAAGTCTCCTGGTGAGGAGACGAAGATGGACAATGGCCATCCCAGGGAATGGAGAGATCCTGCATCTGCAGGCAGGAGAATCCCATCCATCTTATCCATGGGATATAAACCCACTCTCACTTGGAGGTGGAGTGGACATCACCATCCCAGACTCCTCAGGACTTGGGAAAGAGCTATGGACTAGAGTTTACTTAATGGTATTCTGTTGTAGACATATTGTGATTCAAGCAATGGAAGAAATTAAAACAGTGAGGTGGAACCAGTGGCCACTAGATGCTTTTGGGGCAGGGAAGGGAAAAGCAGTTGTAATACAGGGGCTTTTTCAGGACTTGGGAATTATCCTAAGTGACATTACAATGACAGATATAGGCCATTTTACATCAGTATATACCATGCAGAACTGTGTGGGAGAAAGTGTGGTCTACAATGTGAACTATGTGCCACTATAGTTTACATTGTAGTTTACACTCTGTCCCACTCAATTCTGTAGCTTATGGCAGGATATATAGTGTCCTGTATCTGTCACTATAATGTCCATGCTTGGTGGCAAAGCTCCAGGATGTGTATATACATTGCAAGTGATGTGCCACACTAATGAAAGATGTTTATGTGGGATGTTATGGGAGGTGTGGGAGGAGGGGAACATGGGAATCCCTGTAATTTTTGTGTAACATTTATGTAATGCAAGCATCTTTAAAAAAAAAATATATATATATATATATAAAATAACATTTATGTAGGCAAATACACATATATGCATATATATTTATATATCATTTTACCAATATTTGTTTGTGTTGTGAAAAATTTGATTTTTACCCCCAATAAAAAGAAATCATATAATAATCAATTTAAAGAAATACAGTTTGTCTTGAGGCAAAGTCCCATCTGTGTGTAGAATTCTGAAACTTACAAATCAATTTCTCTTCTTCCAATACACAAATAGGCAAAGGATAAATATTTTCATTACAATAAGGATAAAGTGGGAGGGAAACATGAGTCATGGGTCCTCTACAGTTCAGTAAACCTGCAGGGCAAACTACATTTGATTTCAAAGTTTGAGAGTCATTCTTTTTTTATTTTTTAATATATTTTTATTTAATTTTAAAAGATACTTAGATTATATAAATTGTTACATAAAAAATATAAGGGATTCTCATATGCCCCACTCCACACACCTCCTGCTTTCCCCCACATTAACAACTTCTTTCATTAGTGTGGTACATTCATTGCAATTGATGAACACATTTTGGAGAATTGCCACTATAATTTACATTGTAGTTTACACTCTCTCCCACTCAATTCTGTAGCTTATGGCAGGATATATAATGGCCTGTATCTGACACTACAATGTCATCCAGGTCAATTCCAAGTCTTGGAAATTCCCCCATATTACACCTCTTTTTCCCTCTCCCTGACTTCAGCAACTCCAGTGGCCACTGTCTCCACATCAATGATATAATTTCTTCCAATGTTAGAATCACAATAAGTCCATAGTAGAATAACAGTAAGTACACTCTAGTCCGTATTTTATTCCCCAATCATGAAGATGATGGAATAGTGATGCCAATCCACCTCTAATTGAGAGGGGACTTTGGTCCCATATGGCTGATGGATGGGACTCTTGCCTGCATTTGTAGACTCTTGGTTCCTTGGGGTGATGATTGCCCAACTTCACCTCCCTCTCAGCTGTCCTGGGTGAGTCCAATAACTAGAGAGTAGGTGCTGCACTTATGTTGAGGCACAGGGCCCAGCTGGCACATGGACAGCCCAGCAATTCAAGTCTCCTGGACATACACCTACCAATTCCAGGACCAACTATCAGTTCAAACAAAAAGGACAGACAAGACATGTGTAGTGGAGTCAAATAAGAGTCATTCTTAAGATGATGGTTTCATTTCCTTGGGACCACATGGGGGCCCACCATTTCCATAGGCTTGCCCAATGGCCATTTTCTTAGTTCTATCCTCATCAAGATTCTGGGCATTGGCCAAGCTCTAGACCTCATGCTCCAAGAGCATTTGGGTGATTGCCACACCTTTTGCAAACTTTGGGTTAGAGTCTTAGCCCCTCTAGTACAGTGAAATGAAGACAACATCCTCTCTAACCATTGGCATACAGGCTCTACCCTCTCAGAGCAATGAATTGACCACTGGGCTGTCCTTAATCCATGGGGGGAAGGCCCACCCCTCTCAGACCTATGGGGTATTGAACTCAACCTGCCTATTCCTTGAGGAATGTGCTCCAACTTCTCTGTGCCCTGGGGCAGCAAATTTCTCTCCAAACATCTGGTGGGAACATCCACCCTATTCAAATTTTGGGCAAACTCACCATCTCTGTACACATGGGTGGGGTTCCACTCTTGGCCCAAGGCAATGTCTTAATTCCAGATCTCACCTTCCATGGTTTTCCTCTTAAAGCTCTTTCTCCTTTAAACTCTCTTTTCATACTCCTTTAAGTCCAGGCTGACAGTGGTTTTGTTCATAAAACTCTTTCAAAAGGCTTATTGGTTTAGCATGAAAGAAGCAGGGGTCTAAGCCATCGGCCAGTAAGATTTCCCACAAATCTCTCTTGATAACTGCATCTTCAATCCTGATTTACAAGTTCCAAATTTAGTTAAGTCCTCAAATGGGGAACTAACATCTGAGGAATTGATATCCAGAAGCTTGAAATTTCTAGAGTCAACTTCTGGTTTCTTTGTACTCAGTGTATGTAACCGTTGGGGAATTTGATGTAATTATGAATTCCAAAAATATAATTGGATCATGCCTGTAATCTGATCTGTTAATCTGGGCATGATTGAATTATGATTAGGCCGTTGACTGGGCCATGTCAGTCAGTAGGGCATTGAGCCCCACCCCCTGGTGGGTGGGGAATTGAATAGAAAAGACAAGGCAAAGAATAGAGTTGAAGCAGTCTTTTGAGAGAAGCAGTCTTTGAGAAGCAGCTTTGATGTTGGAAAGAAGGCCCCAGGAGAAGAGAAGCGAACCGTT